>REGL01001095.1:65959-90924 GCA_004194395.1 Aurelia aurita complex sp. Pacific | reverse complement strand
AAAAAAGGAACATTAGTAACAATGACAGCAATGGGATCCAGATAGCATTTGTTGATGAGAAGGATACTTGTAGAAGTTCATTGCGCAAAGAAAGCAAAGTTACGCTAGAGGAAAAATTTATACTTGTCAGGTCAAACACTGTATTTTTGATCCAAAATAGTTAAAAGGCAATCATGTGAAGCTGGGTGTCTTGGATTTAAGCTTCTCTTATCCATCTCAGGCATGGCTGCAACAATAATGTCTCTGACAGCTCCTTGTGGCAATTTAAAAGAGATGTACCTATGCTAATACGCTTCACAAACTTTGATCGGCCGTTTTGAAAATCGGACCTTTTTGTTTTCTAGAAAAGATATTTTCAGATCCACAAGACATATTTAATTGAAATTTACTCTGAAGGTGTATTTTGATATGAAGATCAAAATGAATTGAGGATTTTTTGAAATTTAAAATACAAGGTACGCTATCTTACAGAAACAGTTTTTTTAGGTTGCCATGGCAACGGTAGCCATGACAAAAAATATGTCAATTCATTTTGTAGGTTTTTCAAGTTTGGCCACTTCAAGCCATATTTCACCTTGCAATATGATCATACTTGCTCATAATCCTTTCTACAAGTATTCTCTTAATATTTGTTGCTATGACAACAGCTGCCATCCTAGCAATGATTTTTCAAAAAAAATTTGAAAAAATGAAATTTTCATCAATAATCTACTGTCACAACATAGCAAGTAGCTGCAACTATCATCAGAAGTAGTTAAATAAAGCTTTCTTTGAAGGAAGTCATGAATCATAAAAATTGGGTATCATCCACCTTAAATTCGTTGAACAAATGAAGATATTGAACAATTTTGTCTATATTTTGATCGAAATGAAAGGAATGATTTCTTCGTCTTGCCACTACATGTTTGACTGGTGGCACGGTAAATGTCGCAAGCTTTCTATGGCCGAATATCCATGATGCAAAAGTAAATAAATCAAGCCACCCCGAAGAGATGCCCCGAAATATGGATAGCTAAGTCACTCGTTGAGTACGCGAAGCGAACAGGAAAATGTTCAATTTTTTCAGTGAAGATTCGAACTTTCTCAACTTTCTGGATCGCGTTTGCTCGAATTTTTCGTGGCGGAAAAATGTGTATTGCGTGAAAAAGTGGCCTTGGTCTGGACAGAGGGTTTGGAGCACAACAGGCTACCTTGCTTCCGGTTTATTCAAAAATGTGGATGCGGAACAACGATCGACCGCTTTACCCATGACATTTAGCGAACCAGCCATTCTGTTTGGAAAACGTTGCAAGAAGGGCGAGAGGAACAGCATAAAAAAGCTCAAAAATGTCTGATACTGATGAAGGTCCTCTTTTTGACGAGGTGCAGACACCAGCAGCAGATTCAGAACCGTCTTCTCTGCCTGCTGACAGCATGGAAACAGAAAACGAAAAGCAAGAAGAGAGCAAGAAAGCTGACAGAGATCAAGACACCCTCCCTGCCTCCCTGCCCGTCAAAAGTGATCCAGAGCCAGTAGCCAGTGGAGAGTCAAAGACGGTATGAAACAGCCGATAATGGCTAAATAAGATATTTAACAAATCAAACTTAGCCTTGAAGTTGTGAGTTGTTATATTGAAGTGGGAATTATTGCATTTAAGCCCATGAAACTTGATATGTCATCAATTAGGCCTACGATAAAATTGGGCCTAACATTGATAGGTTGTCTATTTGGGTGTCGTCACGTGTCAAGCAAGTTTCAACTTCCCACTTTGTTCCGTAGGCAAAACAAATAGAAATAATCTCTTATGACAAAATGTTATGATCATGCATCGAAACGCACATATGTACATTAATATGCTAAGTATTTGGAGATTGCACCAAAACTAAAAGGGGCTATGTTGCATTTTTAACCAGTCAGCAGTGTCATCTTTTACTATTTTGCAGCAGTTTTGGGGTAAATTTCAATTTGAAGAAGAAAATTACTTTGCTGAATGTTGGACCAAGTTTTCTGAGTTTCAAGAGAACAAATAGACTCGAACAGATTTGAATGATTTCAGGGATTGCTCATGGAAAAGGAATTTAATATTTATAGGTCCGAGTGAATTGCCTTTTGGTAAAAAAGTTAACACCAACCACAGTAATTTATTTGCTTTCCATGCAAAATTTAGTGTCATGTGGCATCAGTTTCTTAGACTATTTACCATCCAATCTCAATATTACGAAATTGTTTTGATAGTTTGGCAGACCACATACTACAATATTATGTGGTGGTGCTGGCCTAAAAGTTTTTTTTTAAGGTGAAGCCCAATTTCCCTTGGTGAGATTTATCAAGGCCCCACCCATGTTACTCAGGAAATGCCCCTTTCATTCTAACTCAGGAAATGCTCCTTCAGCCCTCAGAAAATGCCCTTTGCATTCAAAACTAAAGCTATACCACCTTGCAACTTTTCTTGATGGATTTGGATGAATCTTAGACATTCTTGAGAATCCCTATCATGTTTACTTGTCCAACGGCTGCACTGCATACTGTATTTAACTATTTGAAATGAAAATCAAGGGTTTCGGTCTAATTTTGAAGTGAATGCGATGGGATGACTCAAAGTTGCACATTTTTATGCAAGCGATCAAGTCCTTACTAACTCGAAACAAAGCAGGGTAATTTGCCCAGAAAAAATTAGCAGCACCTTCAGGAAATCTCCCATATGCAAACAAAATGGAGTTATGAATGGAGGATTTCATTTGAATTTAATGTTGGAAAAAATTGCAAACAATGGTTAATTTAAAGAGCATTGATCAGTTTATCAGTATATGTCAAAATGAATGTTTGCATTACTCTGGAACATTATTTTTTATCTGTTTAATAAGTAGAGATTTTTGGACCAACAGGCTACAGCAAATGTATTATGTATGCTGGTGTATCACTTGTATGTTCTGCAAGCAACTTTGCCCAGACAGCTTTTTATGTCATGCCCACAGAAGATCTTCTTCGCGCAATGTCCAGTACAACAAAGGAAGAACAATAGAATTATTGTATTCAAAGCAATCCGTGCGCACTTTTATAACTTATTAGTTTGGAACTTTGTTAGTATCCTTTAAATGAATGCCTTGGGAGACCCTTTAATTAACGTGCCCCAAACTGTGTTGCAGTACATCACTGCTCTGTTGTCTATTTGCAGTTTACACTTGCAGGCTTTGCGCGCATGAACTTGATAAGAATTTTTTAGACGATAAGAATTCTTGAGACTGAATATTCCTTTCCTAGAAAACAGTTGAAGAGGAAGAGGAAGAAGATACCTTCAACATGTCAGATATTGAAATCAAAGTATCAGATCCTGAAAAAGTTGGTGAGTATCTTATATTTTCGTGAGCTGGCCTTCAAGAATGGTATTTGCAGAATGTGAAATACATTTCTGTGAAAATATTCTCACTTTGAAGGTGTTGTAGCGCAGTGGTGTAACCCTGTGACTTCACGGCCAGAACAATCAACTGGACAGGGCTCAATCCCAGGTAGGAGCCACCACTTGAGAGTCACGACAGGGGGTTGCAGAGTTGATTAGCGCTTACCCATTTCAGTGATCCTAGCCCTTGGCGCTAAAATCCATAACTTCATTTCACTATGGCAAACACAAGGTTTATTGTCAGACCATAATGGCAAAGAATATTAAAAGGTGTATTTTGTTTCACAAATCAATCTTATTGCCAGTTTCACAATTTGACTTTTTTACAGCATGTCAGATGTCCCTATCAGGTACACATACTAAAACATGTTTTCAGGGTCTCTTAAAGATTGCTATTCTCTGTTTTTTAGGTGATGGAATGAGTGCATTCATGGTGTACAGGGTCTCAACCAGGGTAAACTACAGTTTGTTTTTAATATGTATGTCTGTATTATTTGCCACAATAAATATTTACAAGTGTTATGATATAAAAATAGATACAATCCAATATTTAATGTTGAAAACGTAAAGATAAAACACCCCTAATTACAGTGGCAGGGATAGCATTAAAAGATCAAGCTGACCTTGCGTGAACAATGAATTTATAGATTAGGTTGATGACGCTAGTTTGTGGAAGTTCTAATCTTTAACACTGTTCTGAAGTGGCAGGGGTGAGTGTTGGGTTTCATCCATGTCACCCTGTCCTCAGATTCATGTAAACCAGAAATGATACAGTAGATTTATTTCTGAAGAAATTGACCTTTGTGAAAGAAGTGTCTGGCAAATAGATCTGAAGATGATGAAAAGATGGAACATGATTTGTTAAAACATTGAAATATAGTTCAGCTAAGAAGGTTAATATTTTAGTTTAGAACTGAGCAGTAGTTGCAGACTTACCTTACCATATTTTACATAGCATTTTATTAGAAAAGTTTAATAGTATACAGTATAATTCTACCAGTCAAAAGACACTAGTTGATGATTCATTGTTATGTTGTTGTCAAGAGACTAAAGTTGTTATATTTATTTTTTAGACATCAATTCCAACCTTCAAATCTCCTGAATCAACAGTCAAGAGAAGATTTAGTGATTTCCTTGGACTGCATGAACGTCTTGCTGAAAAGCATTTGATGTATGGAAGAATTGTCCCCCCTGCTCCAGAGAAATCAGTTGTTGGTGTGTATCGCTAGGTTACCTCTGATGGGATCCTGGGATGATAACCTTGCAAATTAACATTGTTTGGGGGGGGGGGGTGACAGGGGTTCTTAAACTAATTGCTATGGATAGAAATGTAGATAGGTGCGCCATTGTAAAGAAATGGCCTTGTGCTCAAGGACATTTGGCAGGCATTGTAGAGTATTGTTCATTCAGTAAGAACCAGACTGAGCAGAAGTTCATGTCTGCCTGGCTGCATCTTTGCTAATGCGCACCAAAGTCTATTGTATTTAAAACAATAACCAAGTGTTTTTCTATTATTATCTTTGCCCCAAACTTCTTTGGTGCACACAACAAAGTTTCCAACCAGGTATGTCTGTTGCGGCTGTTTGTTGGAACAGCTACAGTACTGTATTTAGGGTAAATCCACGTCAATGAGGGACAGCCTGTTAACCATGTACTCTTAGATTTTGCTGATTTTAGGTTTATTCATTTAAGCATGATGATAATATTAATATATCCAAATTTCAGCTCAGTACCATTCTTCATTCTGGAAATATCTTATTTCAAAGTTTTGACATTTTTAGGCCTAATTTGTCATTGGCCGCCATTTTGAATTTACACTTTTAGTGAAATTAGCTATCTTTTGATCACCTTTTCAGAATTTTATCATCCAAATGTGGTTTTTACATAAATTTGGGGTGGAGAGCCCAGAAATAACCTCAAAACTATGATACAACCAACAGAAATCCTGATAAATGCACTATTAAGTTTGATTTAACAATGTTCCTTTGTTCATACTTGACTAATCTTTTGCAATGTTGCTTGACTTTGACAAAACTGATATTTTGCAGGCAAACAGTAGCCATATGCACCTACTTTCATGGGAAAAATCTTTTCAGACAAACCTACCATCAAAGAGTTATCCATGTTCAATTGTTTGTCCTTATATTTGTATTATGCACAACAACAACATCTACGTTTGTAAAGTATTTGGTAGCATGTTGGTACCATAATGTTGCATTTAGAAAGAAAGTTACAGAAGTGTAATGCAAGTTGCAGGAACCGTAGCAGGTTTGCAACTCTTTTACCCATTGTTTGCAAACCATGAGCGACGGGACACCTAAACTGTGTATTAATGTGAAAGTTTTATCAGTATTGAACCACCTTAACCAATCGCTTTTTGTGCGTTTTAACATATTTTTACTTGGTAGTAAACCACCTTATCGCTGTTTCATGATTTTGAAAATTTCAGTAGTGAGCCACCTTAAAACACAAAAAACGATTTGTTAAGGTGGTTCACTACTGATACAAACATAAGGCAAATGATTGAACATGGATAACTCTTTGATGGTAGGTTTGTCTGAAAAGATTTTTCCCATGAAAGTAGGTGCATGTGACTACTTTTTGCCTGCAAAATATCAGTTTTGTCAAAGTCAAGCAACATTGCAAAAATTAGTTAAGTATGAACAAAGGAACATTGTTAAATCAAACTTAATAGTGCATTTATGAGGATTTCTGTTGGTGGTATCATAATTTTGAGGTTATTTTTGGGCTCTCCACCCCAAATTCATATAAAAACTACATTTGGATGCTAAAATTCTGAAAAGGTGATCAAAAGATAGCTAATTTCACTAAAAGTGTAAATTCAAAATAGTGGCCAATGACAAATTAGGCCTAAAATGTCAAAACTTTGAAATAAGATATTTCCAGAATGAAGAATGGTACTGAGCTGAAATTTGGATATGTTACTATTATCATCATGCTTAAATGAATAAACCTAAAATCAGCAAAATCTAAGAGTACATGGTTAAAAAGTTATCTTTTTTGTCCCCCTTTGATGTAGAATTACCCTTTACTCAGACAAAAGAATCTGATAACAGTTCTATGAAAGTTTTTCCATCAAAGGGAATTTGATTCCTATGATGTATGTTAAAAATTAATTTCCTTCAATTCATGACAGTGAATATAATGCTTTTTCAGGAATGACCAAAGTGAAGATGTCAAAAGGAGAAGAAGCCGGTCCAGAGGCTTTTATTGACAGGAGGAAGGCAGCATTAGAAAAGTACAAACATTTTTTAATATCAATCCTCCAATTAAATGGTACCTTATTTTCTTTCTTTCCCAGCTTAACCTAGTATGAACGCTGATCAATAAACATTCTTCCATTTGAGTAAGGAAAACCCAAATTAAAGCTTTTCTAGTTAGCTGATGGAGACAAAGTGCTAACTCAAGAGCTGCATATGCACAGCTGAAATTAGTCTAACGGGTGAATAATTTTTTTTGACTCACATGGTATTGTATTTGATGATTTTGACAAGTGCATGGGTATTGTTTAGCTAGAGTAACAATACTGTGTGTAGCCGTGTTCTTTGTCAAATGTATGGATTACGTCTACTTAGCTCTATCAACTAACTTTATAACAATGTCAAGTGGAAATACAAAGAAAGGAAGATGCAAAGGACATGGAGAAAAAGAGAGAGAAAGAGAGAAGATTGTTCAATATAATAGCCAGCAGAGGTTGCAAATGTACAGCTGTGGGACCATTCTAATTCCACAAACTTTTAAAAGCCCAAACTGTGCTCTCTGAGGGAAAAAATTAGGAGCTTAAAGTTAACATTTAAAATGAAAAAATTATGTATACAACATACATAGTCAGACAAAAAATTATCAATTATTCTTCAGGTGATTGTTGTTGGTGCACAGAAAGGAGAAATTCATAACTGTCTTTGATGTTTGACCATTACAATTCTTGTGTTTTAGATACCTGAACAGAACTGCAAGACATGCAAAACTTAGGGAAGATCCAGACTTCAAGGAGTTTCTTGAAGCAGAAAACGTGAGATCTCATATTTTTATATGTCCTTTTTGGTCATTAAATTCTGTTTATTGTTAGAGGGAAGTGAGGAAACAGTAAGAAAGATAACCAAACGTGCATCCTGAAAAGGGGAGGGTCTTTGGAAAAATCTCTCCAAAGTCTGCTACCACAGAGTATAGTAGAGGCAGAAACCAAAATGAAACATATTCTAACTCAAGCCGATCTCAATCCAGAAGATATGGAA
Source organism: Aurelia aurita complex sp. Pacific (assembly GCA_004194395.1). Lineage (NCBI taxonomy): Eukaryota > Metazoa > Cnidaria > Scyphozoa > Semaeostomeae > Ulmaridae > Aurelia > Aurelia aurita complex sp. Pacific. The sequence continues at coordinate 83,291 of REGL01001095.1, read as the reverse complement.
GGAATTCACTGTTTGAGTTATCTGTTTGTTAGTAATCTGTTAGTTCATAGTAATTCCTTGTGCAAAGGTAGATAGTCTTTCATTCAACTGTTCCGTGGTTTAAGGATTGAGATTCGCTTTGTGGCATTTATACTCAGTGCACTTATTAGGTCCGATTGGAAAGCCATCGTTTTATGGATAATCTTGGATGGTAGAGATACAGTGTGACACACTCTGTTGTAAATATATTTCTTTTAATCAGTTACCAAAAGCAACACACACATCAGCGCTCAGCAAAGGTGGTTTCAGCAGACTTGTCAAAAATGTTGGTACAGCTGTTTCCAAAATGACTATGAAGATTACAGAGTCTGATCAGGTATTATTGGAAAAGGGCATTTGTTTAAACTTGCCACTCTTTATCCTCCCGGACATACAATTTACTTATTTGCAGTAACATTCTCATAGCTTAGCACTTTCTTTCTACCAATGGCCTATTTTTATTTTTTTATTTTTGTAAGCCCCTGTTTATGCTATATGTCCCTGTTGCATCATCACTATTCCTTTGCATTCGATCTCAGTCTTTTTAATCTACTCTTCCTTCAACTGTCGTTCTACTACTCTTACTGCACTTGATAACAGGCTTAACTCGAAATGTCGTGAATTCATTATACTCTGTTCCAAGTACAGTTTATCTTATCTTAAATGTTCATATCTGATCCAGTATGGTGATGTAATTCAAAATCATGGTTTTTTCATGATTTTCGACATGCTTTCAAACGAGTGGAGAGCTTGAGAGAAAATCCAAACAAACCAAAACATGTTTGTTGCAACAAGTCCTTCTTCGATATGGGAGAATGTTAATTGATAAAAGGGACTGCTTTTATGCATAAAGACTTAGAGTGTTATGTATGTATCAATTTGCCACTAAGAATAAGTAAGATTTACAATATTTAAAAGCAAGGGATAGATGCAATACAATTTTAATACAATTTAAGTTAATACCTATAAAAACACCCTGATTGTAATGGAATAGCCTTTATGGCCAAATTGACCTTATTCCCACAATGATTCGAAGAATATATCCAAATATCAGTTACATTAAGTCCCCGCATATAAGAAACGGACATATAAGAAACTGCAGGCTATCAGCATAGAGAATATTTTCTCCTTTATGAGAAAGCAGGCAACCTGATTTTGTCCAGTTTCTTGTGAATGATGCAAAGTTTAAAAAAAAAACCACACTGCCGTTTTTCTGTGTAGCTTCAGCACTAAACTTTGGAAAATCTGTTCAACGTCTTGACATTATCCATTATCATTTCTTGGGATATGCTTGTTTACTATGCAGCAGCATCCTTGAATTTAAAAATGGTTTTTCTGACAAGAAAGCAATACGCGAAAGAAAGTTTCTTAATGGACATATAAGAAATCTTCCAGCCTCATTTGAACATATTTTCTTGCATATAAGAAACCAGACAGCCTGATTTGAAAATTTGAGTTTCTTATATGCGGGGACTTGCATGTTCTTACTATATAGCGGGTGTCCCAAAAAAAAGTTCCGACGTTTGATTGAGCACAGAGAAAAATCTTTTTAATCTGGCAATTTCTTTTCATTCTAGCTACGTGCTAGATATTTCAACTTACAGTTTGACATATCGTAGGAAGAAATTAGTAATCTGAAAATGGAGTTATGAGCTCTAACATTTCACTTTCATGTTCAAGGCAAAACCAGAGAGATTATTACGCCTTCCTGCTTCGTGATGGTGGGGACTCCCTCGACGAGCAACACAAAAATTGAGTTGACAATTCGTTCATTACCTTGACGTTCCGAGCGGGCAGAAATTTTATTCACAAGAGAAACCGTTGCTTTGTAATTGAACGGAATTTAGATTTAAATCATTTTTGATCGTGTGAATTAGCCTAAGGTGTGAAGAATAGAAACAAATTGGTCTCTGGAAAACTGTTTGCTGATGCTATTGTTGCCTTGTGCCAACTGGGAATTTCAAAAGGGAATTTTTATTGTTTCACGGTTTCACAACACGGAGTAGAATAGACTGTCTTTTCTTAACTAAAGAATAGTTTCAATTGCTTTTTCGACCTACAATATTATGCAATAATGTATTTTTGTGTGTTCGTCCAGTCCGAATTGAGTGGCAAGGTATGAATGTAGTATTTCGATTTTCAGACCTTTACTTCAAATATGCTCAATGAGCGGAACTCTTGCACGTCGTCAAGGCAATGAAACAAAATGTCAACCCAATTTTCGTGTTGCTCATCCGGAGATTCCCCCTCCACCACGAATATGCAGAAAGGCGTACTAATCTCTCTGGTTTTGCCTTCAACATGAAGATGCGATGTTAGAACTAATAACTCCATCTTCAGAACACTGATTTATTCCTACGATATGCCAAACTGTAAGTTGAAATGTCCAGCATGTACCTAGAAATGAATAGAAATTGCCAGATAACGAACTTTTTTGTCTGCGTTCAATCAAACGCCGGAACTTTTTTTTGGGACACCCGGTTTGTAAGATAATATGCTAAATACTTGTATTTGAATTCATATCAAAGAGATTTGTTTGAAAATTGGTATTTTCAGCATCTGTTTTTAATAACTTACTATCATCAATATTTCATTTTTAACAACATTATTACCTGATAAAACTGCCTTGCCTACTTCGATCTTATTTTTCCTTTCAAGTTATTTTTGATGATATTTTTATGATGTAGTGGTTTGAAGATAAACACAACCAGATCGAAACACTGGAACAGCAACTCAAAAAGTTACACCTTGCATGTGAAACATTGGTTACGTTGAAAAAGGGTAAGCACAAAGTAGACTGTTTTTTCATTGTGTAACTTAATCAAATTTGTCCCAGCAGTTGCCACTTACGCTCTTGAAGCATATTTTGTTGGATGCATGTATTCTGAATGTATCGGACACTGCCTTTTACCAGTAGTACTATATAGAAATATTACAAGACGATGCTTCTGCACAAATATCGCATTCCTGATCGCTTGTCTTTTAAACAACCTTGGTGCTTGATGAATTTACGAAGAAACAAAAAGCTACATGTCTGATGATTTATTTAGTTGTGTCAATTTTCTCGTTACGTTCACATACGTTCACAGTAAATGTCTCGGTTGCTGATTTAAAAGAGACTTTGGGCTCCGTCGCCAAACTGCAAGCAAATATGTAAACACCGCGTGTGTCCCGTGTTCTCCATTGTTCTCTGCAGTTTGTTTCGTGGCTTCACCCTAGCCACCAAGAAGTGCGCGTTAAAAATCCACTTATATCCAAGCAATCGTAAAAGATATGAATGTTTGGTTTTTTTCTCTGTAAAATACAAAGAATTATCTTCAAAATGATGCTTTTATTTTCATAAAAACAGGTAAATTTCTGTGTGATATCGCCCATCAAAAAACTTCAAAATCACCGTTTCAACCGAAATTCGGAGACGGAACCCCTTTCAGAATAGGTTTGTGATGATATATTCATGTCAACAAATTCATAGGATTTCTATTTGGAAAGACTTGCGGTGTTTGATAGAGGTGTACAGTATGTTATGCACTGATATCATCAAATCAACCTTTTTTCACCGTGATGACATATATTTTTCTTAGAAACTCCATGTTAACGGCTACATTTACATTTCAGACGTTGTGACAAATACAACACATTTTGCTAAAAGTGCCTCGTTACTCAGTAAGTATTATTATGGCTATATTCTTCGTAAGAACACTGCATGTTGTGAAGTGAGTCTGCCATCCCAATTTAACTTTAATTTTTTTATCATCGTAATACTAGTTTCTTATAAGACAGTTTCTTAAAAAAATGTGAATCTTCAGACTTTCGGCTATCAATCAACTTTGATTCATTCAGTACCTTGATTATTCTCCGCATTTACAAATTTTCAAACAGTTGAAGTCCTTTTTGGTGCACCCGGTACTACAAAGCTGTTGTCGACATGATGGTTGTGAAGATCAATTTAAAGCAATTTTTTGATCGTCTCATGCTGATTTGTTAGTGCTCAAATTATCAATTCATGTTTTTGTCATGGACAGGCAGTGCAGAGGAACACACCGGGTTATCTAGAGCTTTAAGCCAGCTAGCGGAATTGGAAGAAAAGATGGAACAACTGCATCATGATCAGGTAGATATATCCCCAGAGACATGTATTTATCTTCATTTTTTGTAGCAATACAGGGTGTCCCAAAAAAAATGTGTCCCGTTTATCTGAAGATTGCGACAAAATGGCAAAAGATTCTCACAACACTTTTGCATAATGGTGCTCTTCAGATGTTCAATTAAAATTTGCTACCATTCCCATGAAAATCCGTTGAAAGTGATGCAGCTATGACCTTCAGGAGACCAAATTTGCCCGATCACTGAAACCAGCGGTCGGCCATTTTGTCTCACTATTTTGCAGAGATCAACAGCTTTATGGATTGAAAATGAAACAGCAGCCTCCAATTTCAAATCTCTAGTGAAAACTCCGATAATCCTCGGAGAGTTCCACTATTTCTGAGCTCACAATTATTTCTTCCTTCACGTGAAAATACTTATCACTGAAAAATAGTAAGACAAAATGGCCGACCACTGGTTTCAGTCATCAGGCAAACTTTGTCTTCTGAAGGTCATAGCTCCGTCATTTCTCAACGGATTTTTAGGGGGATGGTTGCAAACTTTAATTGAAAATCTAAAGACCAGTATCATGCAAAAGTTTTTCGAGAATCTTTTGCCGTCTTGTCGCAATCTTTAGGCAAACGGGGCACACATTTTTTGGGACACCCTGTATAGTTTTTTATTGCGCAATTGTTTTTCATGATGGAGCGTAAGATTTCCTCCCTCTTTGGGATACGGTTCATATTTTAAGTTCTCCGCTTCTCCTCTGGGAACGTTTTTCGCATGAGCAAACCTATTATCCGTAAACAACCGTTTATCTTGGCCTAGAATTGTCGTACGCAGCTTCCGCAACTGTTCCCTCCTGTCCGTCTACTTTCTCGATGGCTGGAGGGAAGAAATAGAACAAGAGGCGTTCCATTTAGCATTCATCCCAAGAGAGTTCAAATTCATCTACTTCTAGCAGCTAAAGCAGTCCAAATAGAAAGACTTCAAAATCTTGGCCGTGTACAAAAATAACTTCTCCTGAAATCTGTGTCTTCCTTGCGTCATTTTCTGAAAATTGAAAGATAAATCATTTTTTTTTTCAGTTTCAGCCTGACAGGAATGAATTAGAAAGTAATAAATGTTTGGTTCCAAGTCAAAGAGAGTCACCTTCAAAAAATTTATTCCAACCTTGAACCAATCGATTCACCCAAGATTCAAAGCAAAGCGGAACTCTGGCTAACGGCTGCTCAAAATCTTGTGACAAAATCACAACAGCTTCTATACGGATAGAGGCTTGACCTTTCAAAATGCATGAATGAAATATGATTTTCTTATACCACCACCACTGACACAGTTAAACTAGCCTTATCTAAGACAGGTTAGATTTAACCAATCAAACGCATTCGAATGGTTTGATTGACCAATTAGAAGGCTCCATTCGATAACCTGGTTTGGTTTAAGCTGGCTTAAGCTGCAAGTGTGGATGGGGTATTTGATACATTATGGATTTTAGATCCTTTGATCAAAAAGATAATGTTTAGCTTCATGAAGTTGACTGTAATAAAAGCCACAAAAGATTTTAAGTAAAACAGACTTTACCAAAATGATGTACAGAAATGGTCCTGTCAAAATAGTTAGATCATGGCTATCGTTTAGCCCCGGGGAGGGGGGGGGGCAATAACTTCTAAATGTAGAGCAACGGGTGGGATGGGTTTTAAACCTCGAAAATCCCTAAATATGGGTCTCAAAGTGTAACTGTTCCCTAAAGTTCTTAACAATGGGTATGAAAATCGACCGAGAATCCTTGAATATGGGTCTTCGCTCAAAAAGTTGGGTGGCACGACCCCGTCATTCCAAGGCTCGAGTTACCCCCCCCCCTCCCTGTGGGGCCATAGCATAATTGTAACAAAAGGAATATCCATTATATATGAAAATTATAGTTTTGTCATTATTCACTTTTGCAGTCTAACATCGACTTCTTCCTGCTTTGCGAATCATTGAAAGAGTATCTTGGTCTCATACTGGCTGTAAAGGTACATTTTGTGTGTGTAACATTTAGCAAAACAGAATGTATCCCTTTTTGGAGAAATGCTCAAATAGAAGACGAGACGACCCAGAGATTATGTTCTGAAGGAATATTTCATTCTTTTGTGATTAAAAAGTTTTTCCACGATGTGCCGGGTGTCTCAGGAAGCGCGCAATACAATTTCATTCGAGATTCTTCAGGAAATGATAAAATTTGAATCAATTTGACGCATACCATCGGAAAGCACAATCTATCTTCTCTCCAATGATATCGAGGTCGGGGTATTAGCTGGNTGAATATGGGTCTTCGCTCAAAAAGTTGGGTGGCACGACCCCGTCATTCCAAGGCTCGAGTTACCCCCCCCCCTCCCTGTGGGGCCATAGCATAATTGTAACAAAAGGAATATCCATTATATATGAAAATTATAGTTTTGTCATTATTCACTTTTGCAGTCTAACATCGACTTCTTCCTGCTTTGCGAATCATTGAAAGAGTATCTTGGTCTCATACTGGCTGTAAAGGTACATTTTGTGTGTGTAACATTTAGCAAAACATAGTGTATCCCTTTTGGAGAAATGTTCAAATAGAAGACGAGACGACCCAGAGATTATGTTCTGAAGGAATATTTCATTCTTTTGTGATTAAGCAAGTTTTTCCACGATGTACAGGGTGTCTCAGGAAGCGCGCAATACAATTTCATTCGAGATTCTTCAGGAAATGATAAGATTTGAATCAATTTGACGCATACCATCGGAAAGCACAATCTATCTTCTCTCCAATGATATCGAGGTCGGGGTATTAGCTGGAATTTTTGTCGTTTGATTAACACTTTTGTAAGTATCGCCTATTTCGGATACAGAAAATGATGGGACATTTACATAGACGAAAACTAATCTTTGTTAGAGCTGATTTGATCATGATCAGTAAATGCATCTCATGCAAATTGATTTTTCTTTTCTGCCTTAAAGGGGCTCCGTCGTCAAAATGTAAACAAAACGATGATTTTTGCAGTTTTTTGAAAGGTGATATCACACAGGATTTTCTTATTTTTCTTAAAATGAAAGTTGCTGTTTGGGCATTAATCATTGTACTTCACGAAGGAACAAACCAAACATTCATATCTTCTACGATTGCTCGGATTTTTGATAAGTGGATTTTTAACGGTCACTTTTTGGTGACTTGGTTGACGCCATCAAACAAATTGCAGAATACAATTGATGAACAATGGATAATTGCTTGTTTACGAGCGAGTTTACGGATTTGTATATTGTTTGGCGACGGAGCCCCTTTGAGGCTTCACCTCAAGTCCTTCTAGGCCTGAAATATTTTGACAAAATCATTTTCGTAGTTTGTTACCGTAAAAAAGGTGTTGATTTTGCTCTTGCATCATGTTGCTTTTGAAATAGGCCATACTTCTAAAATCAATTAANCACTCAATTTTACACCAGCCTTTTTAAAGATTTGGAACCTATGCTAAACGGTATATATTACATCCACTATAAAATTTTATCAATATTAAGATTTTCAGTTATAGTTGGGTTGCGTTTTTCTGAAACACCCTGTATACATATAACAATGTTTGTTTGCATGTAGTGCGTCGTAGGCATATGTACTCAAGTATTCTTTAATAAAACGACAATGTACTGAGAAATTGATAAGATACAACGTTCCGAGCTTTGCTCTTTATCGGGTGTTCCGCCTGTGTACACCCTGTATACAGCCAAGAGTTGAACGGTAGAAAACGGGACTTTCAATTGATTTTACAGTATGCCGGAACTTTACAGTTGCTCCAAATAGCACAATGGAGCTTTTAATTGATTTTCCTTTTACCTTTGTCTTTTGAGACAGCAATTTTTAAAAGCTAAATGTTCGAGCACTCGAATTAATTAGATGAATTCAACTCAATCCACCTTCATAATAAACTAGAAAAGAAATAATGAAAATGATAAAAATCACATAAAAGCCTTGAAGAAGTCCTGCATGGCAGGATTAAATATTGGTCATATGTATATATTCTCTAAATTCACACTCATCTGCTGTTGTTTTTTCGTCGTATTCCGGTGTTTCTGCCTTCAAAATGATAAAAACTCGACAGTTTTTAGTGCAAATGTTTCGATATAAAATCTTCGTCTTCTTGGAGATGAATATAGATTTAGGATTCTTGTGATGCAATGAATCTTACAGAAATGAATTTGCGATGTGATGAATTTGCGATGTATAACAAATGAATAAAAAGTGGCAAACACTCAACGTTTTCTGGCTCACCCTGTGCATTTACCCTTTTGTTGCAGGCTACTTTTCATCAACGAATTAAAGTTTATCAGAACTGGCAATCAGCTCAGGCAACACTGACGAAAAAGCGAGAAGCACTTGTCAAGCTTGAATTAGCTGGTAAACAAGAGAAGATTCCTCCAGCTCAAGAAGAAGTCAAAGAGGTTTGTCAGCTAACAGACTCGTTTATGTGTAGTATCATGTAATGCAGGGCATGAAAACCCACCCGACCATGCGACCGGGCGGTCGCAGGAAATGTTTAATTCACAATGTCCTGCAGGAAATTTCTCAAATCTCTCTTCATTTATCATGCTCTATTTTCTCGTTGTTTTATAGTGAAAATAACATATGTCAAGGAAGTTTCCTGACATAGATTGGATCTCATGTACAGTTTTTATAAATATTGTGTACAAAAAATATGAGATAAGTGCAGAACTTAATTTCTTCGTTCCTTTCAGAAATCATAGATTATTTCTTTCATGGGTTCCCAACTTCAACAACCCCAAGCTTCCTCCAAAGTTATTTCCATGATTTCTCACTCGCATTTGCATAAAGACCAGTTGCATGTTTACTGCCTGTCATTGGAACCTGACCTCTCTTTAAGAAAGCTGGATTTTTTAACTGATCTAGCATGCAGGAAGTTCAAGCATGATTTTTCGTCTGGTCGCAGGAAGAGAACTATTTTTTCATGCCCTGATGTAATGGTTGGACTGGGAGGTGCGTCATTTGTTCGAGTAGTCGTAGCACGAGGGCCACACGCGAATCATAGTTTTTCACATAAATTCATCCACCCTAAACTGGCACATGATAGCGCCTGTCAAAATGGAATGGTGCCATGCTACGCAATGTGCTTAATGATTTTTTTTTGTTTTACTTATTTTTCTAAGATTTTTGTTAAAGAGTTTGTGCAAGGTTAAAAACTTGCATTTGCAGAGAGCAGAAAATCTAAAAATACCCCATTCAAATCAAAGTTACACACAATGCCAACAAAGAGTAGCCTAAGAATGAGATTTTTATTTTGCTAAGAAACAATGTTGTGTCTGAGTCATTTCTTTGCTTTATTTATAGAGGAGCCTATTTACCATTGCACACTTGCTTTAAAGAAGTTTTTAGGTGCCGTTGTTCATAGCCAGAACCAGATGACGTCNTTTTACTTATTTTTCTAAGATTTTTGTTAAAGAGTTTGTGCAAGGTTAAAAACTTGCATTTGCAGAGAGCAGAAAATCTAAAAATACCCCATTCAAATCAAAGTTACACACAATGCCAACAAAGAGTAGCCTAAGAATGAGATTTTTATTTTGCTAAGAAACAATGTTGTGTCTGAGTCATTTCTTTGCTTTATTTATAGAGGAGCCTATTTACCATTGCACACTTGCTTTAAAGAAGTTTTTAGGTGCCGTTGTTCATAGCCAGAACCAGATGACGTCATGTTTATTTCTGCTGTATTTTGTTGTTGTTTTATTTTTGTCAGTGATATGAAAAAAAAACGGAATAAATGTTTTCTTAGGCTCATTGACATATCGAAAGAATTTCGTATTAATTTTGCGAATCGGTTGGATGCTTCTTTGGTGCAGTTTTGCAGATGGGTTCGGTTCATAACTCTATTTTGTGTGTCAGATTTTCACAGTCCAGTTTTTTGTGCGTCACCCAGCATACTAACATTTCTTTATGCTTTTATTTCTTTCCGCAGTGGGAAAGGAAGGTGGAGAAGGGACAGGAAGAATTCGAAGAAATTTCCAAAACGATCCAAAAGGAACATAAGCGCTTCGAGGTATGTCAGTTTTCCCTATTTAGGGTTATGCAGGCCCTAGATATTTTATGTCTAGCTATACAACTGCAGTACATTCCCGTATACAAGAACATGGGATCTATTTTCCCTAGATTCTGCACCGTGTAATTGAGAACTTGTTTCAGTTTGATGAAAAATATGTTCTTATTGCAGGGGTAGCAAAGTTGATTTTTGGTTGTCGTTATTGAATTCATTTTAGTACCAGTTGGCTGTTACAGTTTGAATCTCCTCCCTTTCTGTTTGTAAGCTTAGAATTAGTTATTAGGTCCAGTCCATAATAACTTTGCCAAAGCAAATAACGGGGCTGAACATCTGTGGTGAAGACCCTGAAAAGGCCTACGCAAGGTACCCTACGAATAAGAACCTTAATTCCTTGAAATGAGTCTTAGTACCTTCGAAACAAGAACCTATTTCAGCCTGGTATTCAAAGACGTCTAGGTTCTTATACGTGGGGATTTACTGTATAGCCGGATATTTCGAGACAATAAGACCCATACATAAGCCGTGTTTGCGATTTTAATAGCTTATCGTGGCATGTCAAGGGGTAGAGTTTTTTGGGTTAGTTCTTTGTAATAGATATGTACATTTGTCTATGTGGTACATCGCAGCAAACGCCGACAGTAGTTTTCTTGACCCAGTATATTTTGAGACTAGTAACAGTAACTGGTAGATGCTCCCCACATTTAGCATTTTGAAAGAAAACAACTTACCTATAGAACATATGGCCTTAACCGAAATGGCCTGGGGGGTTGGGCCTGATTCGGGTGTGGCGGGTCCATTCCGGCTTGTCAGGACAGGGTGTCGAACGTATATGCCATATTAGCGGTATGAAAACACTCTTTCCTCACTTATTTCAATTCTACTTCTTCCGTCTGGTCAGTCTCATAACCCAGTATGTTGAAGTTCTGCTTTCACATTTCCATTTCATCCCCAAAAACAACATTCTTCGAAGCCCATTAAAGCTCCTCGGGATCAAGTACCCTCTGTCCCAATCAAAACCTGGTTTAAACAAGAAAAGACGAAGAAATAGCCTGGAATGACGAAAACTGTTGAGATGCTCTCACCGTATGTCATTGAAGGGTGGGGTCGTACAATTCCCCACTTCAGGAATAAAAATTACGACTTGAAAAATATGAAGCCATAAAAGTCTAGGTTATAACTATCCCGTCGTGATATTCAATACTTTGAACAGATAATTTTTATAAACAGGTACATCGTGTCAATGATTTTAAGGAGCTCATTATCAAGTATTTGGAATCTTTAATGGAATGTCAACAAAAGGTAAGCTTTATTCCAGTCGATCTATTCTTCAGTTGATACTAGTCAGCACTGAAATAAAGAATAAAAAGCGCAAAAAGATCAAATTGATGCCTGTTTTCTTCGAATGGTTAGGCCCTCTTCAACGGTACTTTTTATATTCTTCAGTTGATATATTTATCAATCAGCTCTATTTAGCCCCCTCTCTCTATTAAGAAGCCCCCTCTCTGATAAGCCCTCCCTTCTAAGCCAAAATTTTACAGAAGACCGCCTCTCTATTGAGCCCCTTATACCGAATTTCAGAGGTTACCAAAGATTTTCCATTTATTTATCGAAACAAGTCTGCATGTTGATTTTGATATTTGGTAAAGGTGGTACGATAAAATATGGTATTAAAATGGCAGATGCAACGAACGAAACGAATCTAAATAATTGGCACACTGAGGCCTTTCAAGCTTATGTTATCATCAGATGTTATCACACTCTGATGATAACATAAGTTTGAAAGGCCTCAGTGTGCCAATTATTTAGACTCGTTTCGTTCGTTGCATCTGCCATTTTAATACCATATTTTGTTGACTCTCTGTTGGCCCTTTCTCTATTCACACCCCTTCTGGATTCTCCGGAGGGGGGGGGGCTCAGTGGAGATTTCACTTAAGTCTTCCACACGTAGGTTTATTCCATAGATGCTAATGCTTCTGAACTTTTCTAAACAGTCACAACAATGAATCATCATCTAATGGTCCACAAATTTGGTCAGCCAGGAAAACTGTGCCCTCCCAATAATAGAGCTGCATTTCAAATAGCATACTGTAGCTTTTACAGCATAGGGCTCAAATCTTTAACATCTTTAAAAAGGTGGGTGTAAAATTCTATTTCATTTTTCTTTGAATTGAATGGCTTGGAAGGAACTTATAGCACTTTGCTGTAAATCTGCCGTGGAAATTTTTTGATATCTTGATTTCTTTCAAAATGGTGGCAATCTAATGATTTTTGAAGAAATCGATGGAAAATTTTGAAAATATTTAAATCATCGTAGATCCTAAACCAAAGGACGAAAAATCATATAACTTTCAAGAAAACCATAGTTTATGAAGGTCTACAATATGGTGAAAAGCAAAAATCAGTATCTTTTCTGGTTTAGGATTTAGAAATTTGATGACATCATAGCCTCAAATTTAATAAATGCTACCATTTTGAAACAAATCAAGATATCAATAAATTTTCACGGCAGGTTTACAGCAAAAAGCGCTAAGTTCCTTCCAAGTCATTTAATTCAAAGGAAACTGTAATAGAATTTTACAACGACCTTTTTAAAGATTTGAGCCCTATGTTAGCTTTTACAGAATATCCAATCTACATCCTACTGTTACAGATAGGAGCTTCTCGAATTTTGCTTGAATATATTTTGGATGAAATACTTTTGTCAGCAGACGTATAGATTTACCTTTCAATTTTCTATCTGTACTCAGGTCGTTTTTCAGGAGTTTATATACATGTGTGCCTCTACGAATTGGTCTCAGAAATCCATCTGTTTGCAGTTCTTAATCGCTTTGTACGACCGGGTGGGTAAAAAAAAGCAATCTACATTGGAAAGGCCACTGCTCCTTGGATATCAAGACGATAAAATTGGCAAATTTATCATTTAATGGTAGACATGCTCGAATCCATTTTTATATTTACTTGGCTGAAATCGGCGACTCCGTTCTGACATTGTAAAATATGTTCTCCAGAAAGCGCCTGCAAGAAACGTTCCAAACAGGCCAGAAATGACGATCAAATTTTCCTAGTAATTCTGCTTTACAGCAATGACTCCAACGCGTTTTAGCACATGCTGTCCTCTTACAAAGATGAAATCGCCCGGGATAATGTTTTTATGCCCCCAGGATAATACTTTTTCTTCCCAAGGGGATAGCACAGGCTAAACCATGTCAATGTCATTGCTGTAAGTCAGGAAATGTTGTCGTGATTTTTGGCCTGTTTTGGAGGTTTCTTGACGGGGCTTTCTTAAGAAAACCCCTGATATTTTCCGAATGAAGGAGCCGATTTCAGTTGGGTAAATTTTAAGAATTATTTGAACATCGCATCCATTGATTGATATACTTGCTAATATTATTGCCTTTCTAACTTTCAACTGATTTTTTTACAAGGCAGTATATTTTAACGAATCTTTTCTCTCGTAGATGGTAAAGTATTGGGAGGACTACTTGCCTGAAGCGAAGGCAATCGCCTGATCATTGTGAGATGATGCGATTATTAAATCAATTGGATAATAGACATAATTGCCTGTGATTGGCAATGATTGCAATCACTTAGCGAATCACAATGATCAACTGATAGTTTCATAACGATCAACTGGATTAATTAATTTGAGAGCACTAACGTCAGGTTTTTTAAGAATGTAATATGGTAAGAGTTTACAAGCAAGACTATATAAGCTACGCTTTTATATTTGATTAGAAGGCATAGAACGTAGAACATTCCTCAGAGAATTCGAATCGGATTCCAGGTGCAGGGGTTAAGCCTTTTTGTGCTTGTCCAGAAAAGCATAGGTTCCAAATCTTTAAAAAGGCCGGTGTAAAATCTTTCAACTGAATGACTTCAAAGAAACTTTAGCTATTTCTCTATAATTCTACCGTTGGACTTGTCTGAAATCTTTAATAGTTTCAGAATTAGAGTGTTTTTCTTCCTTTTCAAGAATTCAGGAAAAATTTTCAGAAAAACTTAAAACCATCGTAATTTCTAAACCGTTTGACGCAACATGAAGTAATTTCGAAGAGAATTATAGTTTATAGATGCCTACAATATGGTATCAAGCAAAAGTCTGTCACTCATCTGGTTTATGATTTAGAAATTTGATGACGTCACATCCTAAAATGAACTGAAATGTAAAATACGCTATAATTTTGAAAAATATTCAATATTTCTGGAAAGTCCAACGGTAGAATTATAGATAAGTATCTAAAGTTTCTTTCAAGCCATTCAATCAGAAGAAATAGATCATTGAATTTTACACCCACCTTTTTACACTGAGTTAAAGATTTGGAACCTATGCTGTCCAGAAAAATTGCGACATTTGAAGAGATAAATATGATTCCTTTTCACAACTCATGCGTAGAATTGTTTTACCGCTATGTCAAATCAAATTATAGTCTATTTCAAAATAGATACCACTTGTGATTTGCGATAAAGCAAAAGTACTCATCCAAACACTTCAGTTGTTCTAATTCGCGAGCATTTTCACGTGATATCTTATGTGCTCCTCACTGGCAAATTGTGCGAATTGGTATCGATTTCATCTTCATATAACCCTTGTCTTTAGATTAACAACTTTTAGAGCGCCCCTTATTAAATGTCGTTACTTCGTCTACTTGATATGAAGTAATTTCAAATTGGATCTTTTTTGCTGTGATTTCAAGCAACTTGAAAGGAACATACAAGGTTGGATCTAGAGTTGTATAAACAGAGCAAACGAAACACCTACATACGCCATTGTTTCTCTATCTTGGTTCAATCTATTTAGCCTCGTCTTTCTGGATCCCATGAGTCACCTACAAAGCCCTTCAAATGCATTCTCCATTTTATCATTCTCGCTCTCCGTGCACAGATAATACCATTTCGATGTATTAAGTATTGGTTAATATGAATCATTACAGGACAAGTCCAGGGTTGGTATGATTGATGGTAAAATACAAGATAATACTGCTATGAATAATGTATGATACTTTTTTCCACTATTTTTCGCCTTCTCCTTGTGAAATGACGTATTCAAATAAGCAATTTGAGCGAAGTGACGTTATATCGCGCAAACGAAAACGAGGCTGTGTGATTGTTTTTCCGCCCCTGTATCGTTTCAAGCCTTTTTATCGTGTTCTTGTGCCATTTTCAATGCATGAGTACACTATAAAGAGTCTTGCAACGATAAAGAGGCGAAATAACAATCACACAGCCTCGTTTTCGTTTGCACGATATGACGTCACTTTGCTCAAATTGCTTATTTGAATACGTAATTTGACAAGGAGAAGGCGAAAAATAGTGGAAAAAAGTATCATACGTCATTCATAGCAGTATTATCTTGTATTTTATCATCAATCATACCAACCCCGGACTTGTCCTTCAAGGTGATTTAGGTAGCAAGGGCCGCGTCCTTCGATATGCGAATATTCCTTTGAACCATGGTTTTTGCGCAATCTGTATTAAGCCTATAATGGCTGTTTTCAAGGCCAAAACCAGAAAATATTAACCCGAAGCCGTCAGTACAAACCCAGCTTGCAAGCTTTTGTACTGAGCTTGAGGGTCTAATATTTTGCATAATGCTCGAAGGAAATAGTTATTATATGGTTAATTACCCTGTTGCAGAGCCAGGTAACTTCCTGTTTAAAAAGATCGATAAAAGATAGAGGTATGAAATGAGTGTTTCAAAAGATCAAATGATCGTAGTACAAGGTTATAATCCGGCAGCGGTCTGTGCTGAGAAAGATGATACCCTACTCCTGCGCCAATATCGAACGCTTTCGATCAAGCAGACTTTTTACCAGGTTCGCGGCCCTGTCCACATGGCAGTGAGAATTTCAAATTTTCTTCCATCGATTGAGTAAATTTCCGTTGATCGAAAGAACAAGCACATTCTCCTATCTGAGGAAAAACCGTCGACAAAGGAAGACCTTGCATATCAAAAGGCGTGGCTCTTGATGAATGTAGTTGTTATTAACTGCTTCACATTGATCGCTGAATTAAACTATTTGCGTTGGCTCTATTACCAATGTCATAAAATTATTATTATTTGCAAAATTAGTATTTTTACATTGTTTTCTGAGATTTAATGCTTCAACAGGAGATTGATTTTTCTTCGTACTTTTTAAACTGCAACTGGACGGCAATTTATAGACCTTGTTTGTTATTCTACGAAAGATTCGGGATCAAGCGATATTTTTATACATTTGTAAAAGCCTGACGACTTTTCAAATGTGCACAACAGTGATAGAAGCTCCAACGCCACTCAATTGAAACTTTCTCCAAAGCCACTCCATGGACCTTTTAGCTATTCCATGGGCAGTTAGACACTGCTGGTGTGCTTCTATGGAGGAGCGCTGGATATTATGTATCTGCGGGGGAAATTTTTTTGCAGTACTGCGGAGGAGATATCGAAAGAACAAAAATATTAAACTATTAAAACTGTTTTATCTTCTGTCTCCTTCTCTCTTCGCTTCCGATATCTCCTCCGCAGTACTATAAAAATTTCCCCCGCAGATATCTCCTCCGCAGTACTATAGAAAATTTCCCCCGCAGATGCATATTATCCAGCTCTTCTCCATAGAAGCACACCAGCAGTGTCTAACTACCCATGGCTATTCTGTAAGAGAGCCTGTATCGAACGTTATTCTATACATTTTATACTCGAGATTCGATCGAGTGGCGTTAGAGCTTCTCTCACTATTGTGCACATTCGAACATTCTTGAAAAATGCATCGAAACATCGCTCGATTCAGATTCTTTCTTAGAATAGCTAAAAGGTCTATTAAACTTTTCGTATAGAAATGTACAGGAAAATTGCTAGATCCAGGCCCTTTTGTAGAATAGCTAAGAGGTCTATTGAATGTTTCGGAAGTCTGTCTCAATTGTTTTCTGACATAATTTTGAATCTCAGAAATTGAATAGTACATTTCTCTCCATACAAACAGACCAAAGCCATTTTGTAACAAGGATTAAAGAAATTAAAGGCCCCCATTAGCCATGTTTGAAGAATGAGATAATGCACATAGCTTGCCTCAAAGTAGTAGAATATCTATTTGCAATTGCAATGCACGATTTAGTTCATATCGAAATGGCTGTAGCCTAATAACGAACCCACTTGATGAAGCAGACCAGATTTCTTGATATGCATCAGAACTATCAAATTCGAT
>REGL01001095.1:40618-64730 GCA_004194395.1 Aurelia aurita complex sp. Pacific | reverse complement strand
TTCGAAGTCATTCAGTTCAAAAATATAGGTCACTCAATTTGACAAGAGCCTTTTTAAAGATTTGAAACCTATGCTAATATGGTCGCATCTGGAGCTGCAGTGAGATGCTGCTGACTAGGATCAAGATCACAAAATTATTTTCAAAAATAGCCTTAAATAACGGACTCATCATATTAAATCCATAAATGCAACAAAAACACCGAAATTAGTAGAAAGAAGACTATAAATTCCTGTAAAAGAAACAATAACCAAAATAAGCCTGTAACGAGAAAAACTGTTAAATCCTGTAAGACAAAACCGAACTGACCTGCGACGAAACTAGTATTTGGTGATTTCCACGTTTATCTTTTCAGCAGTTACTGGTAAGTTATTAACTTATTTCTTTCCTTTCAGGTTTTAAGGTTAATTCGGTTTTGTCTTACAGGATTTAACAGTTTTTCTCTTGTTACAGGTTTATTTTGGTTATTGTTTCTTTTACAGGAGTTAATAGTCTTCTTTCTACTGATTTCGGTGTTTTTGTTGCGTTTATGATGAGTCCGTTATTTAAGGCTATTTTTAAAATTAGTTTCATGCAGTATAAAATTAGGCCATCTTTACAAATAGGGCTGCAATGCAAGCTGTTTGCGCAAGTACCTTTAAAGTGAGGGTAGCTCATTTCTGAGTGGCTCATTTAAAAGCAAACATTAGGTACGGACCTGTGTCTTTCCACTATCATCAAGCTTTCTCACAGTGAAGAAATGCTGAGAAAATTGGGTGCTGAAGCCTTTCCGTATTTTTTATATACGAAGAGTGCATATAATCTTCTCAAAGAATGTAATAATTGAAGAATTTTACTTTTGAGATCCGTTAAAGCAGTTTCCTCCATTGGGAACCATTTTCTTTTCAAATTGTGAAGACATCAATAATTTTTTCATTCCATTTGAAGGCCTATGTCCTCCTATGGTTTAAAGTCTGAAGACTGCTGTTTGATATCATTTGTACCTTCAACGTTTCAAGCAATACCAGACAGAACAGGTACCAGTCAGAGGTTGTATATGGCCAGTTGGGTCCAATCTTATATTTCCATAATCATATAATTCACAAGAAATTAGATCACAGTTTAAAATCAGGAGGACATAGCATGACATTGGTGCATCTACAATTTGAAACAAACATTTGCTAGCATTCCCAACAGGCCAAACTTTTACAGAGCTCAAAATTCAAATTCTTCTCAAGATTCAAATCTGCTCTTCAAGGTTTAACGATAAATGCCAAATTATGATAGGTTTCCTTCATAATAGCAAGTGAGGACCAAAAATAGGCAGAATCCTTCGACTTCTGAAAAAGATTTTTATGACTGTCTATAATATCAATGTTTCATAGGTTTCCTTCATAATAGCAAGCGAGGACCAAAAATAGGCCAAATCCTTCGACTTCTGAAAAAGATTTTTATGACTGTCTATAATATCAATGTTTCATAGGTTTCCTTCATAATAGCAAGCGAGGACCAAAAATAGGCCAAATCCTTCGACTTCTGAAAAAGATTTTTATGACTGTCTATAATATCAATGTTTCATAGGTTTCCTTCATAATAGCAAGCGAGGACCAAAAATAGGCCAAATCCTTCGACTTCTGAAAAAGATTTTTATGACTGTCTATAATATCAATGTTTCGTAGGTTTCTTTCATAATAGCAAGCGAGGACCAAAAATAGGCCAAATCCTTCGACTTCTGAAAAAGATTTTTATGACTGTCTATAATATCAATGTTTCACTGGTACAAAGGTTTCTTGATCAAATAATTTACATTCTTATCTACAAAAAATTAATAGAAAATATCCATTCCTACATTATCAAAACTAATCAATTTGCTATTTTGTCACAATCCAAAAAGATCTTTCTCTCGAATTATGTCTTTAATAAGTTTATTCTTTCTTTCCATTTGCAATTCACCATTCTGAAATTGAAAAAGCACAGTTCTCCGGTTAACTTTTGAAAGAAATCAGTACAAAAATATCTTTTTATAAACAGTACATTGAAAAAATGAAGATAATACTTATAATCATAGAAAGCCTTCAGAAGTTTGCAAATAGACGAGCCTAGCAAAGATTCGGCCAAAAGAATCGCTGATGAGGTACGACGAACGATTTCCTTGAGAACTGCTCAAACGATCTTTGAAACCTTCACTGGTAAACTTTTGCCAATAAAAATCAAGAAACGTCGAATGGGCTTTTATTGAAGACTGTTTCCGTATGAAGCAATTCTTGCATTGAAACTTGATTTAACATTGAAACAAATTTATAGAGAGAAGAATTCTTTGTCCGTTTGGCCACACTTAACAAATATTTTTTTTTGATAAGAAGGAAATGCTTTTTGAACATTTTTAAAAAATTGCCCAACCAATTCAGCTCATCATGCAATGTTTGTGACGGGGGAAGCAGGCAAACATTGCTTAACAAGAAAATGTAAACAAATGATTCGGGGTACAAAATTTAAAAATAGCCTTAAATAACGGACTCATCATATTAAACCCATAATATGATAACAAGAAAATCTCAACTTTGGCAAACGGCGGTGGTTGCTCGTTTGGCAAGGGTTAAACGTAACCATCTACCAGGCTTCATTCAAAAATGTTCTGTGTCTTTGAGCAAATGAAAGGGGACAATATGCCTGCAATCAAATCACTCTCAAGAGATGCAACAAATGTATGATGATATTTTGTGCCCGCGAGCGGCGCTCGTGCGCTCGCGCATACTACCGAGACCCGCCATCTACTGCCTAACATCTCACTACTTTACCGTCAGGAAAAATTGTGCTGCAAAACAAAAGGTAACGATAAGATCTACAAACCTTCCACAAGATAACCATGTCGCCAAGACCGCAAGTGAGAAATCCTTCTGCTCCACAGGAAACTACCAACTATAAATGACAAAAAGCCATATATATTCATAAATAATTTTTCTTCTCAAAAAAGTTTGCGTATAATTTGGAGGCTTAGGACCTGCCAATGGGGTGTCTTTTTGCGTTGAAATTACACGAAAGGAATCAATGAAATTCCAAGGCAAGTATCCGAATGTCTGCAAAGCTAATGTTCTACAGAGCGCACGGCTATCAGCAGAAAGGCTAGGTACAAGTCGAAAATTCAAATACCTTAAAAAAGGAAAGGTCTGATATAAAAAAATATGTCTATTTTCTGAAACCTGGACTCGTGCGCTTTCATTTGATGTATATCTTGGAAAATAAGTCACTGGGGAATTCGAAAGCAAGATGAACGTAAGCTTGTCAGCATCACTTCTTCTCGACGTTGTTTAGACATTAATTATAAACTTTTTCAGGTATAAAGGAAGAAAGAATATTGGTTAATTGGATGATTAGACAAATTGACGTCATAAAGTTATATTTCTTCTTTAATCAAATTACAGTAGATGGAAACCATACCTGNGTCGCCAAGACCGCAAGTGAGAAATCCTTCTGCTCCACAGGAAACTACCAACTATAAATGACAAAAAGCCATATATATTCATAAATAATTTTTCTCCTCAAAAAAGTTTGCGTATAATTTGGAGGCTTAGGACCTGCCAATGGGGTGTCTTTTTGCGTTGAAATTACACGAAAGGAATCAATGAAATTCCAAGGCAAGTATCCGAATGTCTGCAAAGCTAATGTTCTACAGAGCGCACGGCTATCAGCAGAAAGGCTAGGTACAAGTCGAAAATTCAAATACCTTAAAAAAGGAAAGGTCTGATATAAAAAATATGTCTATTTTCTGAAACCTGGACTCGTGCGCTTTCATTTGATGTAGGGTAAGACGGGGTAAAGTGAACTATTTTGGAGGTCTGTCAAGGATGTCCTTAAGATATTGTAGCTGAGGGCAAACTTTTTAATGTTGTCTTGACATTATGTCTTTAGGTCAGTTTATCCAACAAAAATATTTTTCAAATCTTTTTCCATTGTCTAACAAAAGAGCTTTCTTTGGCGACCGCTCTGCCTAGTTCACTTTACCCCCAGGCCGGGGTAAAGTGAACTACTTAGCAATTTTTCGATAAAACCAAAATAATGCTGGTAATACCCGAAAACATGATTCATTTTGCAACTCTAAGGAGTTCTTCCCATGCCAAAACGAAACAAACCCAAAAATTTTACAAGAGTGATATTTAACAAAATTAAATGGTGACCGATGTTGAGAACGATCTTTCCAGATCAAATATAAACCAAAAACTATTGTGAAAGTCACAAATTCAAGTCAGCTTGCGATACCTGAATACAATTCGATGAACAATAATGAGAATATACATGGAAAATACTATATTGCATATAAATACCAAATCACTACAAAGAGAAACACTATTTTCAAAGTAGTTCACTTTGCCCTAAAACCTCCGCCCAGAAATAAAACCAAAACTAGTTATAAATCCATAACAATGATCAATATTCTAATTTCGCAGTGATGGCCATTTATCCTTTCCATGTCGATATGTATACTTACTTCATTAAATCCCAATGAAATTTTTGGATCAGTTTTCCCATTTTTGAATGAAGGTCAAACTGAGGCCGTCAAATTTTTGGCGGTTTCTCAGGGAGCAGGTATCAGAATATATTTCCGTGTCATCAGAGCGAAAAATTATCCTGCAAGTTGCGATTTTCTGAAGGCAGAATTATGAAGCAAATGAGATTAAAAAGGTCTTCTTCATCTGATTTCGTGTTCACGTGAGAAAATCAAAAATCGTGGGTAGTTCACTTTACCCCGGTCGAAGCAAAATATCGACTGAACGGTAGATCTTTTGAAATATTATGTTAGCTGACAAAAACGTCTTTCTTGGTCCTTTCCTTTTGGAAAGAGTAAACACATGGTATGTGCTTCAAATCGATCAAAACAATCATAGAAATGAGATTCGTCTTGGGGTCAAAACTTAAGACAAAAGATAGGAGCCCAAACCTAACAACCATAATTTCCCGAGGTTGTTTTTACTGCCTCGGGTAATGGGATTATTTGCAACAACAGGAAGAACTATTTTGCAAAAATGTTTTCATTTTATGTGAGCACATTTAACAAAGCATTGGGCGTAAATCATGTTTTATCATTGCATGTTTACTTTTGGAGAGAATCGCGAATGTTCTGAGTAGTTCACTTTACCCCGTAGTTCACTTTACCCCGTCTTACCCTATATCTTGGAAAATAAGTCACTGGGGAATTCGAAAGCAAGATGAACGTAAGCTTGTCAGCATCACTTCTTCTCGACGTTGTTTAGACATTAATTATAAACTTTTTCAGGTATAAAGGAAGAAAGAATATTGGTTAATTGGATGATTAGACAAATTGACGTCATAAAGTTATATTTCTTCTTTAATCAAATTACAGTAGATGGAAACCATACCTGAACACTGTCAGAATGTCCAGCACATTCACCAATGAGCTCCAAAGTCGTGGTTGTTCGCTGTAAAAATTTGGCCCTAGAAATAAGTTCAAAACCTATTAATTTCCAAAATTACAACGGAGCGAGGAAATGGATTTCTAACAGCAAATAAACTGTGATACATGGTCCCACAGCAGCATAGGTTCCAAATCTTTAAAAAGGCTGATGTAAAAATTATTGACCTATTTCTTTGAACTGAATGACTTCAAAGAAATTTTAGCTAATTCTCTATAATTCTAGCGTTCGAATTTTCTGAAATCTTCAATAGTTTCAGAAGTAGAGTGTTTTTCTTCTTTTTCAAGAATACAAGAAAAATTTTCAAAACAACTTAAAACCATCGTAATTTCTCAAATGTTTACGTAACATGAAATAATTTCGAAGAAAATCATGGTTTATGAATGCCTAAAATATGGTATCAAGCAAAATTCTGTCACTCATCTGGTTTATGATTTAGAAATTTGGTGACGTCACATTCTCAAATGAGTTGAAATGTAAGATACGCTGTAATTTCCAAAAATATTCAAAATTTCTGGAAAGTCCAACGGTAGAATTATAGATAAGTATCTAAAGTTTCTTTCAAGCCATTCAATCAGAAGAAATAGGTCATTGAATTTTACACCCGCCTTTTTACGCCAAGATAAAGATTTGGAACCTATGCTTCCCACATCCATGCACCTTCTTTTTAAATAAATCGTAACGTTGATGAGGCGCTGATAAGAGATTTACTTTGTAATTGATAGGTTATAGTTGGAAAAATATGTGCCTAAAATTTCTATGAGTAGCTGCAGACTCAAATTTACAGGCCTTTTCGGTTGTGTCACAAAGTTCCTATGATTAAGAGCAATTGAATTTCATTCTCAAAAGTAAAGTCTTGAAAAAATTCGGTTTAAAAGAGCCCTGTCTGATCGTACGCGAATTGAAGACTTCCTTCGTACAACAAAGCTCATTCCCATCACATCTACAAATTAAATCCAAAGTCCTGAAGCTCTACGGTCACACAAAACGCTGTACTCAAGGCGTAAGCAAAATCTGCCTCGAAGGAATAACAGAAGGCAAGAGAAGTAGAGGAAAACAACCAAAACGATGGAGAGACAACATTAGCCTTTGGACTGGACGAAACCTGATGTCGTTAAACAACGCTGTCAAAGACCGAAATTTATGGAGACAGTTGTCACATGTTGATGCACAATCTGCCGAAGGCGAAGGATGATGACGATGGCCCAAAACTTCTAAATCAATAAACAGTTACCTTGCTCAGTAAGAGCAAAAAAGCAGTTTCTATGGCCCACTTTTTATATTAGACTATTCATGAAATAGAATTGAACATCGTATTTTTGCTGTGTCGAATTTAATCGATGCTGCTAAAAACTTCTACGTGCCAATTAATTCGACATAAAAACGATGTTTAAATCACTTGCCGTTTTGAATAGATAAAACGGCAGGGGTTCACCAGCTCTGTCGTACCAAACACAAGAAAAATGACTTGACTTAAACATCGTATTTCTGCCGCGTTTACTTAATCAATTCTAGGCCATGGTCCGCGGTTTCTACCTGTGATCAGCTTTTGCGCTTGTAATTTTGAAAAATGGCCGTTTTGACCATCTTAATAACAATCTGACATGGCAAAAAACAAATTCTGCCGTTTTTAATACAGTTCCATTCAACACGGCAAAAAAACGATGTTTAAACCAGGCCTAGGTGAGTTTCTTTTTGACTACTGATGAAAGGCTACATCTGATACATTCATTTTTTTTATAAGAAACTAAAGTCCGGTGCTGGTAGGCAGTTTCTCAAATTTTAGGGTCCTTTTGCTACCAAAAGTTTCTTATGCGTTTCTTATATTTTAATGCCAGAAGTATAGAGTTTATTTTGTTTTGTCTAAAGGGTTCCCAAATTACTTAGTAAGATCTCAAAACAACTAAATAACATAATTCGCACTCAAAATAATGTCCAAACAGTTGCTATAACTGTGCACTGTCAAAAAATTTTTGAGTGCGATAGGAAAACTAAAATTGTAAATTACAAAAGTTTCTTAGCTTTTTCAATTCAGGTAGGGTTGTTTTTTAACTTTCAAAAAATTGAGCCTACCGTTTCTTATAAGCGGTTTCTTATAAAAAAATGAGTGTACATTTAGATTTGATATCTTCAGGACAACGTTGTTTATTTAAGACATTTTTCAAGTTATTCTCGACGTTGTCATGGGAAAACAAAAAGTCTGAGTGACTTTCAATCCATGTATCACGTTCCCTGTACATTTTTCAATAACTACACAAACACTAAAATTTGACAAGTTATCATGGCCTGTCCAAACTGGGAACTTTGGCCCAACCGCTAAAATAAACTGCACTAAATTGGATATTAAATGATCAGATGACGCATATAGACTATGCTACATTAAATTACCTTTTCCCAACAATTCTTTCAAGTGGTGTTGTTGCAAGGTTCTGTTCTGTGACTTCATCTAAATATAGAAAAATTATAAAAATCAAACATCTCCAATGTAATAACATTTTATCTGAGAAAAAGGCCAACTTTCACATTATGGGTAGCAAAACATGTTTACTTCAAGGAAACTACAATCTTGTGGGATTATAGAATATATTAGTCTCTTTAGTTATCGATAGAAACATGTCTATTGTCTTTGACAACTGCGAAACCCAAATTGAGTGGGGTCACATCGGATTGGTGCAGTTACACGAGCAAATGGAGTGGGGTCCCATCGGATTGGTGCAGTTATACGAGCAAATGGAGTGGGGTGACACCGGATTAGTGCAGTTACACGAGATGGGATGCGGAGCGGAGTGAATCGGAGTGACTTTCACCTCACCTCCAGGGCAGAGTGATTTGGATGACACCAGATTGCCTCGGTGTCGTGTAACTGCACCCCCCTATCCGATGCGAAAGGTAATCCGGTGTGTGACGAATCCAGTTTGTATAACTGGGGCCTAACATGGACACTTTTTCAAGTCATCCAGTCGTGTTTTCATGCCAATTGTTAGCAATTTGCAGGTAAATCAAATATAATCTCTGTACTGCGTGCACTGAATGGCTAATTAAGCTAGGCAAAAATGTTTGATTAAGCTAATGCATACCAGAGGAAACTGGCGATGGATGCCCCCATAATCTCGTGGTACCATCAACAGAGCATGTTGCTAGTATGGATCTAAAACATAAAAAGGAGATGATTTATGCTAACCATGAACAAATCGAATTAATGGTCATACGAAAGCATAGAGGCCTTTATTTCTAGTCTGGCAATGGGACGAACTTAGAAGAGGTACCAATATTTTGTATTAGATTCAAAGAAGAAATATCTCCAGAACACACACTAATGTTTGATATGGCAGTCGCCTCTAATCCTACCACCCTTTCTGCAAGAAATTCTCTGTCCTACAAATTTTGCTGCTCTACGCGAATTTAACAGGCCAGAATAAAACGGAAACATTCTCTGTTGCTACACGATATCAAAACTTCCCTTATTTATTGAAGGAAGTTAGCCAGGGAATATGTCTTATATCAACGAATGAGAGAATAGCCCTTCATATTGATTGTAGTGGAACCGAAATAGCAATCAAAACCCTACACTTAACGGGGCGGTACAAGATTTTGTAAACAATAGGAAAGTACAAGAAGACCCACGCACGTGACCAAGGCCTTGGGTTTTTAATGGCGGCCAGTTTCATCGGAGCTTCTACGTAAGTCTCATTGCAGTGTTTTCCTATCTAGGTCTATGAAATGTGATGGAAATTTTGATGTCCATTAAAACTTTCAAATATTGGGCGTTAGAAAAATAGAACAAATCCTCCTCCAAATCTTCGATCACCAAGATTGTAGCACATACTTTGGATTACTATTCTCTGTGCAAAATCGCCATTAGCTATGTTGTGTTTAGCCTAAACAAATTCGATGATTTGACACGCAGAGCCACGCAGAGAGGACGGGTTGTACAGCCCCTTAACCAACGGATTCGTAACTATACGTCCCGTCATTCTCGCAAATCTTAGAAAGTGTTCTTTGCAATCTTCTAGAGACAGCTTTTAAAACATCTAAAGCTTGTCTTACCCGTCTCCAACGAGAGCCATGTGGTTGATATCTTCATGATGTGCATTAGATTGTTTTACCAAACAGCGATCTGCAAAGGTAGGGATTTTTTTATTGTTTAGAATATGCCTTACTTGCATAGTTAATGGTGATTTGAAGTGAAAATTATTAATGATGAACGTGGACAGATAATGGTATAACAGGGTCCGCTACATTTTATTAACACCCACGTACGAAGCGAATAGCGATTACAAACAAAGGTGATACTATGGCCGGTCGGTAAAATTATAAACAAAAACAAAGCAAGTCGCAAAGGTTGCTCTGAAACCCAGGTAGCTAGCTCGCTCGTTGTGCATTCCAGAAATGGTTTTTAAGAGCAAACGTGAGCATATCTAAAGAGAAGGATATATTTAAACATCTACCTCAAGCTTTGCTTGGTTCAGTAGCCGACTTAGAGGCGATTTCTCGTATTTTTTGGGTGTAATTGAAACATTTACTAATCAGCTTCTGAGCCAAACATATAAAACGCCCGATGTAGACGTTTTGATATATCCTTCTTCTTTCTATACATGCTCATGTTTGCTCTTTAAAACCATTTCTGAGATGCACAACAAGGGAGCTGGATCTTTATGACAAAGCAGTTGTTGATTGAGGCCTAAAGAATCAAGCAGTCTCGCTTTGAAAGAATCGAAAAAATCCCGTTTTCGTCGTTTTCCAGTATTCACACGGTGCCCTTTTCAAATTTTTCCCGTTAGAGTTCTGTTTTCAAATTTTGCAGATTTCACATCGTGCTGCAAAATACGTGCCATTTTACGTATTGCAAATCGTGCTACAAAATATGTCAAACAATTTTATGTCGGTTTAAAAAACTATGCCAGCATCATGTGAACTGAGTCTTTAAAAGTAAATGTCCTTGTAAGTAAACGTTTCATTTCATTTTCATTTTATCAATATTTATACACGAAAAAACCTTCCAGCGTATTAACAAATTATTTCAAAGGAAAAATTAAAAGAAAAATTTGTAAATAACTTAAATATGCTGCTCTACCAAGGGGTCGTGTAAACATCTTTACGAAACATTTTCAAGTAAATACTTTTACAAATAAGTATACATATATGATATGAAACATACAGTTATAGAGAATGAGATTTGAATACCTGATAATGTATCAAAAATATAAAATCCACTTCCGATGGCAGCAAACAGATATTTCTACAAAAAAATGGACGATATAATGTAATCAATGCGCAGTAGATTTATCTTGAAACAACCAATGAAATTTCAAATTATTCATAACTACGATACTAAATTTTCATTACTCCATTTTCAAATGTCTCTGTTTTCAAATCACTCAGCTTTTGGATGACATTGAACAATTTCTATTACTCTGTTTTCGCAATGAAGGCCTGGCACGAAAACAGAGGCGTTTCCATTACTCGATTTTCATTCATTTTCATTTCTTTTGTTCAGACATTTCCTTTGCTTTATTTTTGGCGCCAGGTTGGTTGCTGTTGTTGTAGTGTTTTTGAATGTCTCCATTTTCAAATCATTCCACTTTGAACAGCGTTTTAAAATGTCTCCATTTTGATCGTTTTCAATGGAAACGCAAGGCTCAATTCGACACAGTTTTATCCCGAACTGTATCAAAATTAACAGGCAAATTTGTTTAGCTAAATAAATTGTAACATCGTTGGTAGCCTCTGGAATTGATATAAGTGGGGGGGGGGGCTTAATAGAGAGGGGACCTAAAAGAGAAAGGGGGGCTTAATAGAGCTTTTACGGTGTTTCCTTTTGTCTTCACCTGGAACTGTCTTGTAAATAATTGGAATCGTCATCAAATACATTCATCATGGAGCGTCTGGTTTTGAAAAATATCTTCGTCTCAACATCAGTTAACAGTTCTAATACTTTTTCCTCTGGTGTGAACTAAGCGCAAGGACCTGTTAGCCCCAGGGGGGGTACTCAATTACATTTAGGATAGGGGTGCTCAGGCTGAGGTACAACGCATCAACCCAAAAAAATAATTTCTACCATGAAAATAGACCCCAAAAAATAATTTTTCCTATCTTTTTCCCAATATTTTTCCTGTTTTTCATATTTGAGACCCAAAAAAGTAAGCCAGAATTTCAGGAACCCAAAAAAATAACTGTACAAATGACTGACCCAAAAAAATAATCCTTGCCCAAATTTTAGACCCAAAAAAGTAACCTGAGCACCCCTATCCTGAATAAACCAGAGTACCCCCCCCCCTGGGCTGCTAGCGAACAGGAATTCTCTCCAAATATAAATTGAAAATTCATACCTGTTCAAGTGCAAAAAGGTGTTTGACGTTATACATAAATGAGTTTTTGATCGTATGTTTGTATTGTTCGTGACAATTGAATTTTCTTGCTGGCTGCAAATGATATGTTGTCCACACCATGATCATACCATCCAATGAAGCAGAAGCAAACATTGCATCTGAAAGGAAACAATAACATGTCAAATTTTCTTCCGGGTGCCCCCAAAAATGAACTCCCGTTTGAAAAATCATCAAAATTTGACCACATAGCCAATCTTTTAGTTTCTGTTTGGCAAATAGATCAAAGATAGGATAGGGCTCAAATCTTTTAAATTTTTAAAAAGGTGGGTGTAAAATTCTATGACATTTTTCTTTAAATTGGATGGCTTGAAAGGAACTTATGGTACTTTGCTGTAAATCTGCCGTGGAAATTTCTTGATATCTCAATTTTTTTCAAAACGGTGGCAATTTAATCATTTTTGAAAAAATTCATAGAAAAATTTTTTCAAAAATTTAAATCATCGTAAATCCTAAATAAATTGAGGAAAAATGATATAAACTTCAAGCAACCCATAGATTATGAAGGTCTACAATATGGTGGCAACAAGAAATCTGTAGCTTTTCTGGTTTAGGATTTAGAAATTTGATGACGTCATAGCCTCAAATTTAATAAATGCCGCCATTTTTAAACACATCAAGATATCAATAAATTTCCATGACAGATCTACAGCAAAAAAACATTAAGTTCCTTCCCAGCCATTTGATTCAAAGAAAACTGTAATGCAATTTTACACCGACCATTTTCAAGATTTGAGCCCTATATTATCGAAGATTTAAAAAAAATTTCCAAGTATAGCTGATGTTTTGATTGGTTTAAGACTAGCAAATTTAGCTCTTTTTAGGGCTGCCAGCTTTTGAAGCATGCTGCAAAAGAACTGTTGTCATATTTGTCAGAAAGAAGTAAAAACCATTCCAGAGTTGTACAGCCAAGAAAAAGTTTTTCAAGATGTCATTTTCTGCCCTTAAATAATGAAAGCAAACATCTTATCATCTTAGAACATAAAACCACAACTGATTATTTGAATAAGTTTCGATAAAATCTTCTTCAGTTAAACTAAACCAGAGGACAGCCGAGCATTTATACCGGGTGACCCAGAAAAAAGTGACCCAATGCAAGCTGTCACAGAAAATTAAGTAAGTGACCGATAGAGATGCTTCAAACGTTGTTCTGTCACTTAAAGACTAGCCTATGCTAGTAATATTTTTTGCAATTTTTTTCGACGCGGTAAATTTCCAAAACTAAGGATTTTGAGGAAAAGGGCATGCCTGAAATCCTCAAAAAGTCGTCAAAAACAGGGGATCGATTTCAATATTCAAAACAACGAGGAGCGTGTTTCATTTCAACCTGGGAATAGGCAACCCAGCTGGAAGTCTTCAGAGCAAGTTTATAGTTCCTATGTACTTAAAGATATTCTCAGGCAAAATGAAACAAGCTTCTCGTTGTTTTGAAGATCTGAAATGGCTTTAAATTGATCCCCTGTTTTTGACGACTTTTTGACCATTTCAAGCTTGCCCTTTTCCTTAAAATCCTTAATTCGGGAACTTAACCGTGCCCAAAATTATCGAAAATTACTCACAATGTAGGCTAGTCTTTTAGCAACAGAACAATGTTTGAAATACTTCAATCGGCAACTCACTTTTTTTTCTATAACAGATTGCGTTGGGTCACTTTTCTCTGGGTCACCCGGTACATCTTGAAAATCTTATTTACATAACAATATATTTACACGACCTAAGCTAAAATCATACCAAATAATATTACAAACAATGGAATAGCATTTACCGCCACCATCTTAGAATATATTAAGATATATTAAGATATATTAATATATTAAGATTAAGATATACCGCTTGATGATATCATTCTTCACAATTTTAAAGCAGCTTAAGATCGACGCTTTTCAATACTGCGAACGAGTAAGACACGTGTTATTCTGCCATGCAACAATGATATCATTGGGCAACCCTAGTAAACCTAAAAATGCCCACAGCCACTAATCTGCAGCATGAGTGAATTTTGTAAAATAAAACATTCAGCTCTCCAACATTACAGAGCAAAAATCCTTCAGAATGACAAATCGATCTTTTGTTTTATAAAATTCACCCCAGCGCTGGTCAGCCAATGAAACTGGCGACATTTTCCAACATTATTAGGCAGCTTGGCTTCGCTCCGCTGCNTTAAAGCAGCTTAAGATCGATGCTTTTCAATACTGCGAACGAGTAAGACACGTGTTATTCTGCCATGCAACAATGATATCATTGGGCAACCCTAGTAAACCTAAAAATGCCCACAGCCACTAATCTGCAGCATGAGTAAATTTTGTAAAATAAAACATTCAGCTCTCCAACATTACAGTGCAATTTCTAAAGAATAAACTTCACCATGATGTTTTGCTTAACGTTTACTTTGATTTGATTGACTGCAACCAGGGGCGTGAAGTCCATCCTTCAGAATGACAAATCAATCTTTTGTTTTATAAAGTTCACCCCAGCGCTGGTCAGCCAATGAAACTGGCAAGATTTTCCAACATTATTAGGCAGCTTGGCTTGGCTTTGCTCCGCTGCAATTACAACCCTGTCATACCGTACAAGAAATGGGATGTACTCAAGGTTTGGGAAACAACAACGTACAACATGTGAAATATCATTACCTGAAATATTAATAAGGCATGTAATTGGTTCCCTGTGGGTAGGAAGTCTCGTCGATTGTTGAAGTTCCACTTGGTCACCAGATTTCACGATGCAATACACAGCTAAGGAAATGAGATGAGATTTGAAAGAGATATTTCATAGGATAGAATGCTCCATGCGAAAGATGCTCTAAAGTACATAGAGGTACCTCTGGCGAGATGAAATCTCACGACCAGGTGTCCCAGAAAAGTATGCCGGGTGAACCAATGAAAAGAATCCCTGTTTGAAAAATCACCATTTCCTGAATATCAAGATGATGATATTGGAAAACATAACATTTCACAGGAGACATGTTCAAATGGACCTCAATATTTACCTGACTGAAATCGGCCACTCCATTCTGAAGTTATGAGGGATTTTCTCCAGAAAGTCCTTTCGAGAAATCTTTAGAACAGGCTCAAAACAACGACCAACATTTCCCGAGTTTTCTGCCTTATCTAAATGAGCTCAACACATTCTGATATGTTTTATCCTCTTGGGAAGATGAAATCGTCCGGAATGATCTTTTTTGCACCCAGGGATGACATTTTCATCTCCCAAAGTGATAAAACGTGCCAATAAATGTACAAGCCATTGCCATAAGGCATAGACATACAAGAAATTTGGTCGTGATTTTA
This sequence comes from Aurelia aurita complex sp. Pacific, assembly GCA_004194395.1. Taxonomy (NCBI): domain Eukaryota; kingdom Metazoa; phylum Cnidaria; class Scyphozoa; order Semaeostomeae; family Ulmaridae; genus Aurelia; species Aurelia aurita complex sp. Pacific. The sequence goes on along the minus strand of REGL01001095.1, from coordinate 49,648 downwards.
TGCAGTTTTTGAAAGTTTCTTGGAGGGGCTTCCTCAAGAAAATCTCTTATAATTTCAGAACGGAGTGGCCGAATTCAGGTAGGTAAAATTTAGAATATATTTGAGCATGTTCACTATTAAATGACATGTTTGCCAACATTATTGTCTTGATATCGAGGGATCTGTGGTCTTTCAAACAGGGATTCTTTTTTACTCACCCGGTACAATTTGGCTGGGTCCAGCAATGAAAATTTAGTTTTAATCAATGGCTAATCAATTTTAAAATATTCCTTGAAAGTTAAATTGAATATAGATATTTCGTTTATTGATATTGGTGCTTTGAGAGCTGAAATATCAATCTGGAAAGGTCAAATTTGCTCCACATCCGAACCAGAGCTTTTGCCTTTTGGCCTGAGGGGAAATTCCTGAAGCACATCGAACTTAAAAACAAAACTTGACAACACCAAAAAATAAATGACTTTTAGCAAACAGAATATAATCTGATTTAAGTTTCGTTCAAATCTTATCAAGGCCATTGTTTATTTACTTGCTGTGTTTCAAGAATTCGCTTAGGCCAAAGTGCCAAGGCTCTGGTTTGGACGTGACAGAAAATTTGAACTTTCAACCTTAATACTTCAACACTCTAGGCACCAATATCAATAAAAGAGGTGTCTATGTTCAACTTAACAATCGAGGAACATTGTTACACCGATTAGCCACTGATTAAAGCTAAAATCTAATTGCTGGACCCAAACAAATCTGTATACTTCATAGGATTACATCGCAAATCAGTAGCCCTGACCTGACAGCATCTGCGTAGTGTGTTGGGCGGTTGGGACTCAGGAGGAGGACCAGTAGTGGTTGTAGAAATTGCTGTCGTTGTTGTTCTCTCATCCGGGGTTCCTATCGTTCGGCATCATGCGCCTATGCTGGCCTTACATCAAATGTGAAACAGTTCCCAGTATTTATCAGCAGTTAATTGCATGTGTAACTTTTTGTAGTTGTTTTATTTCATGTTCATTTATTTGCATGTCTCTATGTTAATGGCCACAGGCGTAGTCATTGTCTTTTGCTGCCTGTGGTATCGTACCTGTAGTGTTGTATAGTAGTATAGTAATTAGAAAGTCTAGTTAGGTAACATGTAATGTTAAATTTATATGAATGAATACATAAAATTAAAAAGAGTAAATACCAAGGTAGGGTTTGTCTGTTGCTGCAACTATCTTCTGATCTTTGATTGACAGCAGTGATTGAATAACTGTAAATCACAATAAAATCAATAACAATAAAATGCAACAAAGAATCTCAGGTTATACCGAGTGAACAAAAAAACTTCATTGGCTAGATGACGCCTAGCTGGAAGAAAGCAAATGTTATGAACACAAACAAGATCTCAGCATTTGCCTGTAGCTTAGCTATCTTTTGAGCTGTTGCTCGAACAGTTTAAGCTATTACTACCCTCCGTAAAACCAGTTTCTAAAATATCGTAATTCATTAATTTCTCATATTTCCCCATCCTACCCTAGTCTATGTTAAGAAAGATGTGAAAAAGCCGAATTCCAAATTAGCCGAGGAGCCCAAAATTGGAATAAGGAGCAGAGATCAGTCATTTTGCGAAACAATGATTTCCCAAGACGACTTCAAATCAATCTCTATGATTAGTTTTCACATGATGTTGACTGGAAAAGGATGGCGATTATTTCACTCTAAATGAGAATTGTAGGATTCGAAATTTTTTTTCAATCTTGTTTTTCGGATGGTAATCATGGCTTAAAGTGACTAGACTGATTATATGTTCGTAGGTTATCGCTATTGATAGACTGATGGACGCTATAACTACGACTCATGGACTTACGCTTCTAGAAACGGACATGGCCTAAATCACCTGCTATTTTTTCTCAAAACCACCGACCCTAAATCGCCGAAAAAAGTGGTTATCCTGAAGAGCTACACTGCAAAACAAGCTATCAGTACTTAGACGAATGTTTGTTCAAGCTTTAAAAATAAAAAACTCTTACCTATAAGTGCTATTTTGGTTATTTGAGGGCGCAAAAGATCTCGTAAATTCGCTCGTTACTTTGAGATTTTGATCGTTGCAGCAGTTTAGTCGAACGCGTTGTTCGAACGCTTTTGTTTGCCTTTGGCGGGAAGTTTGAATTGAAGAAGAATCAGCCAATCCCATCAAGTTATTTAAAGTCTTGCATCCTGATTGGTCCAGGAACAAATTTGTTCCTGGCGAGAATTTTTTTGCCGTTTTGAGAAGAGTTAGTCCATAAGGCCCTCAACTGGAGCGACAACAACAACATCAATTCACTTCAATTAGATGAGCGTAAGTTGAGGGTCCTTGTGTAGTGAGGCTATAAAGTGACCATGTAGCATCTCAAAAGATAGCCAATCTATTCAAGCATAAGGCTCAAATATTTCAAATCTTTAAAGGGTCGGTGTAAAATTCTATTGCAGTTTTCTTTTTGAATTGGATGGCTTGAAAGGAACTTATGGTACTTTGCTGTAAATCTGCCGTGAACATTTTGTATATCTTTATTTTTTGAAAATGGCGGTAATCTAATTATTTTTGAAAAAATTCATGGAAAATTTTGAAAAAAATTAAATCATCGTAAATCCTAAACTAATAGAGGAAACATTATATAACCTTCAAGAAAACCATACTTTATGAAGGTTTACAATATGGTGGTAAGCAGAAATCTGCAGATTTTCTAGTTTAGGATTTAGAAATTTGATGACGTCATAGCCTCAAATTAAATAAATGCCGCCATATTGAAACTAATCAAGATATCAATAAATTGCCACGGCAGATTTACAGCAAAGCCCCTAAGTTCCTTCCAAGCCATTTGTTTCAAACAAAACTGCAATAGAATTTTACACCGACCTTTTTAAAGATTTGAGCCCTGTGTTTAGCTATTCAACTAAACGGTGAAACCTTAGAAATAATGGGCGAAACAAAGCATTTGCCAATAGCTCTCAATTTCAAGCCAGTTATGATCTAGCTCATTAAGTTTTTTGGGACACCTGCTATTAAGTTGAATCGTTGATTTAATGTTTCCTCTAGAACTGGAGCATTTCATGAGCAATCAGGGGGATGCTAGTTTTTACGGGCCTACCTGAGCCTGAGTTGTGGGGTGAGTGGCCGAGCGGCTTATACAGTTTCAGTTAGATAACTGAAATGATGCTTGTTCATGTGAGGTCAATATTCGGATGGGTGACCTCTCGGATGCATGACAAAGCAACCCACTTCCCCGTCATTCGGAAGGGACGTAAACTAGCGGCCCCATGCTAGAGGAAAGACGAGTTAAGATAGTCCATGGCAGATAACAAATTATGGCGGAGGAAAGACAAGATAAGTGGCTGCTTAAAAAAACACATCACTTGTTCTCCAGCAATGCCAAAAGTAAGTAAATTTTGGAAGAAAGGGTCCCTCCAGCGTTGTATTATGCCAGCCTACTTTAAAAAACAATGAATGAATGAATGAATGAATGAATGAATGAATGAATGAATGAATGAATGAATGAATGAATGAAAAGAAAAAGCCACGACTTTACCAAATGACACTTAAGACCAATTTGGGTGAAATATTCAGCTCTGCAAGGAATCTCTCGTCGTGTATCACAAGTTGTGAGCTATACATGAGCAGTAACGAAGAAAATGCTTCCAATCTGATCAAGCTTAGGTTTACAACAGTGCCTTGTCTTTGATCGAGGCCATCTTCAAACCATCTTTAAAGGTTCTCAGCAATAAAAATTTAGTACAACAAAAAAAGACATAAACGTACAGTTGAGACTCTTCCTTCTATAGGTGTGAAGCAATGTCAAGTTCTGATCCCACAAACTTATATGATCTCCACCACTGCAATATAATGTATCATCATCGTCATCACGCAGCTTTAAGAAGCACTGAAAAGGAAGAAGATTCAACGATTGCAAGATTTACAGTAGACTTATGACAATGAGTCTCAGTTTTCCGCATTGAATTGGATGATGTTGTGGCTTCAAACTGAGACTCATGACCAAACAGCTTCAAAACGCAGACTAATTTAGGCCATCTCCGCCGCGTTTACAGCTTGTATGAGTGAAAATGAAAATCAGATCAAAAGCGTTGAACAAATACAAGGAATCATGTCGTCAGTCTAGATTTACAGTACGAGCCTACACCTAATGATATTCGTCATAATAATTTACTTTCCTCTCCAAGGCTGACAGAAACAGCCCGTCTTGACTGTTTCTTGAATGGGCAAGACAATCCCTCATAATTTCAGAACCGAGAAGCCAATTTCAGTCAGGTAAATTCTAAAATTTATTTGCATATGTCCCCTATTGAATGATATACCAGCCAATATTATTGTTTTGATATCCAGGGAGCAGTGGCCTTTCAAACGGACACTGTTTTTTAATCCCCTGGTATTTTTCTCTTAATGGCTACACAACAAGGAGAGATTTTGTAACACAACGATGCTTTTGTTGACACCTGAATTCAAAGCGATTAGTGGCTGCAGACAATGAAATTCTCCCAACCAGTAATTCAAAACAAACGAAGCCGCAAAAGTTTCTCTGAAACTCAAGTAACTAGCGCTCTCGTTGTGCATTCCAGAAATTGTTTCTAAGAGCAAACAGGAGAATATATCGAAAGAAGAAGGATATATCTACACATCTACCTCGGGCATTCAATTTCTTTGGTTCAGAAGCTGAGCAGTAAGTGTTTTAATTACACCCAAAAAAACAAGAGTATTGAATCGCCTCCCAATCGGCTTTTGAATCAAATAAATCAAATGCCCGTGGCAGATGTGTAGATATACCCTTCCTATTTCGATCTATGCTCATGTTTGCCCTTGAAAACAATTTCTGGAATGCACAACGAGCGAGCTAGCTAACTGGTTTTCAGAGAAACTTTCGCGGCTTTGCTTGTTTTGAATTACTGGTTGAAAGAATTTCCTTTGTCTGCGATTGCTAATCGCTTTGAATTTCGGTGTCAATCAAAACCAACTCGTGCTATTGTCTTACCAAATCTGTCCTTGTTTAGCTACACAACAAACCTTAACAGCATAATCATGGACCGTGATATTCTTCAAGCAGTTTCCATAATCAAGGCTCCAAAGCTGTTGATAATAAAGACAGGAGTATATCATACTTAGAAACGCAAACAGTCATTGAATGCACTCATTCATATATCTTCATGTTCATTAATTTTTCAAAATTCCCTAATCTATAACCAAAAACAACTACCGGGTGACTCAGAAAAAGAATCCCCGTTTGAAAGGTCACAGCTCCCTGGATATCAAGACAATGATATCGGCAAATATAAAGTTTAATGGTAAAAATGTTCAAATCTATTATAAAATTTACCTGACTGAAATCGGCCACTCCATTCTAAAATTATGAGGGATTTTCTTGAGAAAGCCTCTAAAAAAACCTTCAAAACGTGCCCGAAATCATGAACAAATTTCCCTTGCATTGCATTTCTGCCTTCCAATCAGGGCCGCATTTAAGTCTGTTGAGGCCCTGGGCCCAAAACTGGTTGGGGCCCCTTAGAACTCAGTACCCTGTTAGCATCCCAATAAAACTACTCTTGTCCAATGGTTTTTCACGATTTTCGTCTTGCCTTCACTGCTGCAAAATTTCGGATGATTTTCTTGGGGTCTAAAACCCTCAGGACAGCGGCGTGGCCAGGGTAAATTAAGTGGAGGAAACTAAACGGGGGGCCTGGGGGCGAAGCCCCGGAAAATTTTTGAGGACACGCCCTTTACTTTGGCTTAGAATGNGCAGATGTGTAGATATATCCTTCCTATTTCGATCTATGCTCATGTTTGTGTAGATATATCCATCCTCTTTCGATCTATGCTCATGTTTACCCTTGAAAACAATTTCTGGAATGCACAACGAGCGAGCTAGCTAACTGGTTTTCAGGGAAACTTTCGCGGCTTTGCTTGTTTTGAATTATTGGTTGAAAGAATTTCCTTTGTCTGCGATTGCTAATCGCTTTGAATTTCGGTGTCAATCAAAACCAACTCGTGTTATTGTCTTACCAAATATGTCCTTGTTTAGCTACGCAACAAACCTTAACAGCATAATCATGGACCGTGATATTCTTCAAGCAGTTCCCATAATCAAGGCTCCAAAGCTGTTGATAATAAAGACAGGACATCATACTTAGAAACGCAAACAGTCATTGAATGCACTCATTCATATATCTTCATGTTCATTAATTTTTCAAAATTCCCTGATCTATAACCAAAAACAACCACCGGGTGACTCAGAAAAAGAATCCCCGTTTGAAAGGTCACGGCTCCCTGGATATCAAGACAATGATATCGGCAAATATAAAGTTTAATGGTAAAAATGTTCAAATCTATTATAAAATTTACCTAACTGAAACCGGCCACTCCATTCTAAAATTATGAGGGATTTTCTCGAGAAAGCCTCTAAAAAAACCTTCAAAACGTGCCCGAAATCATGAACAAATTTCCCTTGCATTGCATTTCTGCCTTCCAATGGCCTTACAGCAATGACTTGTGGACGCTTTAGCACGTGCTATCCTCTTGGGATTATGAACAAGTCATCCCCTTCGTATCGATGACCTATTCAGGGGGATTCCATTCTCCCAAGAGCAAAATATACATGAATTTATGTGAGTGTCATCAGTTTTAGGAAGGAACATTTGCTCATCGTTATCATTGGTTTTTGCAGGTTTTTGGAAGGGGCTTTCTGCAGAAACTCACCCATATCCACGGGAAGGAATGGCCAAGTAAAGCCGGGTAAATTACTGAGCCTAATTGAGCATATTGGCAATAAAACAAGACTGCTTTGAATATTATTGTTTTGATATTCATGGAGCAGTGGCCTTCCAAGCGAGGATTCTTTTTCTGACTCACTCGGTAGTACAATTGATACAAAATACAACTATATAACAGCAATACGATGAAGAACATATAAATCTACTCCTTGAATATAAAATACCTGAAGACCCTCCTGAGGAAGTTAGTACTTAATCCTATATTTTCTCAGTCACATTTAACAGAAATGCAAAATTTTTGAAAATATACTATTGGTGGTTAAAAGAATATTCGGTGTCCATTTGTTTTGCTGTTGGTATTCCAAGCACCAGAATCATGTCAAATTTTAAGATTTAAAGCAAATTTTAGTTCCAATTTTACTCTCTTGGCATCCATCTTAACCCTTACGACTTATTGGAAACTAACGTTAAGTAGGGGAGACCGGGGTCAATTGCAACACTTTTTGAAAAGGCAGCCATATCGTCCAAATAATGATTAAATGCGCTCTTGGAGGTAGATGATATTGCAGTTGCATCTCTTGGAATAAAATAGACCTTAGTTTCCATCACGTGCAGTCACGTTTTGTGATGCTATGATTTTTTTAAATCAGGCAATTGTAACACATGATTGGAGCAATTGCTACATACCTTTAAAATCATTACAGACAATTATTGCACGACTCTGGATTTAAATACACAAAATGTAAGACCAGGTAGTAGATTATTCAATGCTTTGAAACTAACTAATTAAAGATAAGATAAGGTATTCATTTCTTTGTAAATTTGGGTGCATCAGTTGAAAAAAATTTAATCGATTGAGAAAAAATCTTTTTCTTTACAAATTTCAACTTTTAACTCTTTAATATTGCATGGCTGCACATTGTTCGACCAGATTAGAAACTGAATCAAAACCAAAGCATCAGACAGCTTACACCGGGGCAATTGTAACAGCATGTTACAATTACCCCTGACCTGGTCAGCTATCGTTATTTTCTATTTTCACATCTCATAAGCTGCGGATCTTAAAAGCTCTAATGTAGTTTTGATCCCAAATAGATTTCATGTCTGTGATTTGAAAATGAAGATTTTTTGCTTGAGAAATTTAATCGATTGAGAAAAAATGTTTTTTCTTTACAAATTTCAACTTTTAACTCTTTAATATTGCATGGATGCTCAAGAGCAAAATCTTTCAGGCACAAATTTACAGTGAAAGCAAGTTTTACTTTCGTGCTCAAAAACATATTTTCCCCTGAAAACTTTGCAAACTTGGCTGAACATTCCTGAATGTCAAATCGTCTGCAGAGGGTTAGAATGAGCATGTTCTGTGTAAAAATCAGATTTTTTTGCATTTTTCTGTAAGGCACGAGAGACAGTGTTACAATTGCCCCGTGTTATAATTGTCCCCGGTCTCCTCCCCTCTAAGACCCCGTTTACACGGTAGCGGATCAAAAGTGTTACGGAACAAAGTGTTACGGATCACCCTTCCGTCTACATGGTAGCGGATCAAAACTGTATCGGATCACGGTCTCGTTTAAACGGTAGCGGATCATCGGTCACCATAGAAATAGGGCGAGGTCACATTCAAAATTTTCTCGGATTTTCAGTGATTTGCTTTTAACGTCAAAATTTCAAAACAAAATGCAATTATGATTAAACCTCGTTTGTATGGAAACTACCCTCGTAATGAATCCGAATCAAAATTGATGCGGATCACTTGCGTTTACACGGCGCAGAGCAAGAGTGATCCGATACTAAAGTGATCCGATAGAAAACGAGTTCGCTTTCGTAGCAGGACCAAAACTGATGTGGATAGCGGAGCAGAAGTGTATCGGATCACTTCGAGCTCGTGTAAACGGGAGGCTGATCCGCAACGCTTTTTGTATCGGATCAAGAGTGATCCGCTACCGTGTAAACGGGGTCTAAAATGTGTGAAATAAAGGGCAATGAAATCATACCCGTATTGATCTATCAAAGGATGCAGTCAGCAGCACTTTTGCAGTACCAACAGCTAAACCATCATTTACAAGGTCCACTGGAACATGGTAGTCAAATAGCTGCACGCAGTTGATCGGCTTTGTGTGGCCATAAAGCTTAAATATTAGATTTCCAGTCTGCAATGAATAATTTCATGAAAAGAATAAATATTTATCATCAAACTGAAAAACAGTTTTTAAGGGAGCTGTCATTTTCAATGCTGGGTACGGGGGTGGAACAATTTTTGGAGGGGTATGAAACTTTTTAGCCTTGTTTTATTGGGTCATCGATTTTTTT
>REGL01001095.1:0-14645 GCA_004194395.1 Aurelia aurita complex sp. Pacific | reverse complement strand
ACGAGAGCTATGACATTGGAGGCTGCTGTTTCATTTTCAATCCATAAAGCTATTTATCGCTGCAAAATAGTAAGACAAAATGGCCGACAGTGATCGGGAAATTTGGTCTCCTGAAGATCATAGCTCCATCAATTTTCAACGGATTTTCATGGGGATGGTGGCAAACTTTAATTGAACATCTGCAGAGCACCGCCATGCAAAAGTTTGGCGAAAATCTTTTGCCGTTTTGTCACAATCTTCAGACGCTTCAGACAAACGGGGCACAATTTTTTTGGGACACCCTGTACACGTTTTTTATAAGAAACTGGTTTATAAGAAACTAGTACTACGATAACCAAAAATTTAAGAAACTCTAGTACTACGTTCAAGAACAATTAAGAAACTCTAACAGTCTGTTTCTAGAATAAGAGTCGGTAGATTACGGTCGCGCGGCATTGCGTTTGTAAATATCAAGTTTTGACTGCAAAAAATTGGTAACTTTTTGCCTTAATGTGCATGGCTTATTCGTGGTAACAATATATCAATGCAAAATGCAAGCCTTTTGTCGACAAGAAGGCTCAACTTCAAACCATAACACAATTTTAGAACCCTAAAATAAGAAACTAATTAAGAAACTTCTACTACTAAAACACCGACATTTTCATGCGAAATTAAGAAACTTTTAGTGCTAAGTGCTGATCCAAGTTTCTTATAAAAAAACCTATAAAATTTGTCAGCAATCAGCATTACCAATTCTTTTGTATCACGAAAAATTGAAAAGATAAAAAACAAAACTCAAATCTAATTATTGTTGAGGTGGAGGCAAAAAACATGACGTTATCGAGTTGCCTCCACACATAACATCATAAATTTATTAATTCTTTGCAAAGAAAATCAGCGTTACACTACCGAGAAAAGACTAAGGCCTAATTTACACTCAGCCAACCCCTTTTACCCTTGCAGACCAAATACACATTCAAACGGTAACCCGTTCGGACAATTTGTAAGGTAATTGGGACAAAAAGTTTACTGACCAAAATTTGATCACTATTCCAATCTTAAAACCTTCTTTCTGTGCCATTTGCGTATGAAGCACATTACTTTTTCAGATGTAGTTTTTCTTTTTGATGGCAGCGAATGCAGGACTCGAAGGTCATTACGAATTCGCAAGACATAGCTTAAACTCAACATTTTACTCAAAACGGTATTTTCATGTAGTAATTTCAGCGTCTCTCCCACGATAGAATAAAAATAACAAGATGCCTTTATAAAGATATTTTTTATCAATGCGAGTCAAAGGCTGCAAATCCCAAAACTAGCAGAAATTTACACAGTGCCCATTTTGATGCATATATTCATACGGTTCCATTCCGTGCTTTGCTGAGAGCAATGCAATAGTTTCAGACATACGATCAAAGACAAATTCTGTAAAGAGCTCCAAAATCAAGAAAACAGCTCCTCTATATATTATTGAAATTCTAGCAGCTGCAAACAAAAATATTGTTTGTTTTACTTTCATGAAAATATTTGTTTCAATGACACCTCTGGAGGGACCATTAGGGAGACAAGGTTGGACCTTTTAATGCTATTCCTGCCAATTTTTAGGTGAAATTTTCAATTGTCCACTTGTAGTTAGATTCTTTCCAAATTTAGGTTACATTTACTTTTTTTGGCAAAATATTGCATACGTACATACACATATGCATGCTTTTGGAAATAGTTCCACATTATATTGAGACAAAGACAGTATCGCAAAAGAATTGACGTTGTTTGCTGAAAGGTCAATCTTCTAGTAAATTTTTTGGCCCTTGGCACCAAAAGAAAATTTAAAGATCTGTGTTTTGGTCAAATTTTGGTGATTTTTCAGAAAGTTTCTCTATTTATGGTCACCGGTAGATTGATTGAGTGATTGAGTGATTGATTGATTGACTGATTTATTATTTGCTCATCTTGCAGTTCCACAAGTCTCTTCTGAATGTCAGCTCAGTAGCAGCAATAGTATAGCAAAGAACAAGGAAAGATTGGCCAGTGAGTATGATATTACTTAGTGGTTTATTAAAAATGGGCAAAGATAAAAAGTGTTTCAATTACACCCAAAAATATAAGAGAATTGAATCGCCTCCCAATCGGCTTTTGAACCAAACTGATTAAATGCCCGTGGCAGATGTGTTGATATATTCTTCTTCTTTCGATCTATGCTCATGTTTTCTCTTAAAAACAATTTCTGGAATGCACAACGAGCGAGCAAGCTACTGGGGTTTCAGAGAAACTATTGCGGCGTGGTTTGTTTTGAATTACCGGTTAAGGGAATTTCCTTTGTCTTCGCTCGCTAATCGCTTTGAATCCAGGTGTCAACAAAAGCAACTCATGCTATTGTCTTACAAAATCTGCCCTTGTTGCTGCTAGATGACTCGACTTGCTCCAAGTCTCTTGATCAACAAACAAACGGGAGGGGTAGAAGGGGAAGAAGAAAAGGAAGAGAAAGCGAGACTTGTGAACTACGCGTTCTGAAAACGAGACTCCATTATCTGATCTGCACACCGGTCAAGATGTTGATCGGCGGCTTTTTTTAATGTTAGTGGGAGATCCAAGCATAATAGACGATTGCGCTAAAGATGGCGGCGAAGAACTTTTTACCAAGATGCACTGCGTTCTAACAAAGATTCTTTAACAATTCTGTAAGAATTCGATTAAAGAACGCAGAGCATCTTGGTAAAAATTCCTCGCCGCCATCTTTAGCGCAATAGTCTATTGAGCAGATGAATTCAGAACCTCGTTTTCGGAATGCGTAGTTCACAAGTCTCACTTTCCTTCCCCTTTTCCTTCCCTTTTCTTCTTCCTCTTCCCCTCCCTTTCCCTTCCCGTTTGCTTATTGATCAAGAGCAAAACTTTGAGCAAGTCCACTGAATGAGAGGCATTGAAAAATGATGATAAGAAATATCAAACTTGGGGAAATCTTCATTTTTACCATAGCATTATTTTACCCAAACGTTAATCAGCTTAGCGTGTGGAATAAATTTATTTGGTTATTTAGTCAAGAGGACAAGCACAGTTTAAGTTTGGTAGCAACTTTCTTGTTAAAGTGTTCCAAGCTGAAATCTGAATCTTGCTTGCAATAAACGAGCGCCATTTAATGTGCCTTATAATTATTGTAACTGACATCTTTGTTTATCAGGACAACTGATATTTTCGTAATTAACTTTATGCTCTAGTAACGTAGTTAATCTTATATTTTATGTTACTTTTCGCAATCAGGTTAGAGGCTGTCTTTGCCTAGCTACCTTTATTATATAAAACAAAGTATTACTTACAGACCATGTTATGGTATCCAACTAAAACGCTTGATACAATTCTTTGAAAATTACGAAGATCATTTTTAAAATCGCTGTTTTTGCCAATAGAAATTACGGAAAATGTTATTTGCACGGAAATTATTCAGTAATCAATAAATCCGTGGTGGGTTATTCTTGATCATTTCTCTAGGTTTGTTATTTTGTTGTACTTCTGGCCATATAAATTTACAAAAATCTTGCATTCAGAAAATTTTTCAGAAATTTGTTACCTTGGAGGCTACCTTTTTTGGCTCGCCCGTTATTGAAAAGCATATGGTTAGACTGTAGGTGACTAACGCTTTCAGGTCGATTATAGGCGAAAATTGGGATGGAAATTCTGAAGATATTACCCAGTCTTGGCTAGGGTGCCGGCGGTGGTAATCGGATAGTTAAGGAAAACTAACTATTTTCATAAGAAAAATTAATCACAGACAAAACCAAAATTACCAGGTGCTTGGACAGGTATTTGGACCTATTTTCCCAAAATGTTTTGGTTTTTTACTTTGCCTGGTTTTCTTTGGTAACGATAGTTTTGAAATGACCTTGTCGGTGGTGTTCGGACAGTAGGTTCACAATGCAGAATGTGCCAAGAAATTTATTGTTCTATGTATATTTGGCAAGTATTCCGTCTTTAAACTCATCTGCTTCATTTCTCTTGTCTTGTTTTCCTATTCTTGAATGTGAAAATAATCTTTCGACAATCGGTTCTCGTAATGACATTCTGGAGAGCACTCAGTGCGCTCAAACCAATCTATAAACTGGGAGATGTAGAGAAAAATAGTTTCTTGATCTCATTACAAATTTCGATTGATCTACGTCCAGACATTCATAAAAGAAATATGAAAATCTAAATCACACTTCAAATCTTAACTTTATTCATTCTCCCAAACAACTGATTAATTTGGTGTCCGAAACCACCGCCATGAACTTTTAAGACTATTTGNTGGTAATCGGATAGTTAAGGAAAACTAACTATTTTCATAAGAAAAATTAATCACAGACAAAACCAAAATTACCAGGTGCTTGGACAGGTATTTGGACCTATTTTCCCAAAATGTTTTGGTTTTTTACTTTGCCTGGTTTTCTTTGGTAACGATAGTTTTGAAATGACCTTGTCGGTGGTGTTCGGACAGTAGGTTCACAATGCAGAATGTGCCAAGAAATTTATTGTTCTATGTATATTTGGCAAGTATTCCGTCTTTAAACTCATCTGCTTCATTTTTCTTGTCTTGTTTTCCTATTCTTGAATGTGAAAATAATCTTTCGACAATCGGTTCTCGTAATGACATTCTGGAGAGCACTCAGTGCGCTCAAACCAATCTATAAACTTGGAGATGTAGAGAAAAATAGTTTCTTGATCTCATTACAAATTTCGATTGATCTACGTCCAGACATTTATAAAAGAAATATGAAAATCTAAATCACATTTCAAATCTTAACTTTATTCATTCTCCCAAACAACTGATTAATTTGGTGTCCGAAAACCACCGCCATGAACTTTTAAGACTATTCGATATGGCATCTGCTGCCCTCTATTCAGCAAAACTGTTTGAAGTCTTTTGCACAATCCTTTGTGTTATTCACATGCTAGACATCCAATTTATTTGATTTTTTAAGATTTTTGCTTCGTCGGGCAATGGATTCAGAGTTTTGAATCTGGATGTGCACAGCGACAACTTCTACACTACCAAACACAACGAAAGCAAATGGTTTTAGCGTGTTTTACATTTAAGAAGGCTTTTCCTAAATATATTTGGTATCAATAACGTTAGCTTTCACGACCAAGAAATACCCTCTTTTATGGATTTTATTTGTAGCATATTTTTCTGTTGGTTTTCGAGAGATTTTTGCAAGTGTCCGATTACCACCACCGTCTACACTGGATCACCGGACACTCTACACCGGATCTGATTGCTTCGATTCTATTGTAGGACTCTTGGAGGAATGCGAAAAAGCAAATGCGAAGGCGAAAAGAGTAGCTGATGATGCGGAGAAATCCTTGTAGGTTTGCTATCAAGTCCAAAGAAAATGATGGAGCCTAGGAACAGTGCTTCAAAGAGAAGAATGTCTGCTCTGAAAGAGCATGGGTTCCAAATCTTTAAAAAGCTTGGTGTAAAATTCTTGAACCTATTTCTTTGAACTGAATGGTTTCAAAGAAACTTTAGCTATTTTCTCTATAATTCTACCATTGGAATTTCCTAAAATCTTCTATTTTTTCAGAATTAGAGTGTTTTCCTTCTTTTTAAGAATTCAACAAAAATTAAAGAAAAAACTTAAAACCATCGCAATTTTTAGATTTTTGAGGAATCACAGAATAATGTTTAATAAATACTTGGTTTATGCATGTCAAAATATTGTATCAAGCAAATGTCTGTCGCCCTTCTGGTTCAAGATCTAGAAATTTGATGACGTCATGTTCTCAAATGAGTTGAAATTCGAATTCCGCTTTAATTTCGAATATATACTTTTTTGTATTAAACATAAAATTTTACAAAAACTAAATTACTTAGAACATAGTAAATACAACATTTACGAACTACTTTACTACACTAAAAGGACGATACCATGGGGAGCAGAAGATAATGACTACACCCATCATATCATGGCTTTAAGAAATATATGAAGACAGGCAACTAAATTAAACCTAAATATACAATCAAATGCAATTACAGAAGGCTACGCATGAAAAAATTTTTACTGATAAAATACTGGAGTCGGTTTCACATTGGATGTCAGGCAACCATAGACGATGATGCTGAACAATAGGACCCCAGGCGAAAGAACAACAACGACAACAACTGTCGACGTCACTGCTCCCCGCTGAGAGTCGCCATCACTCAAAACACCTCGCTCATGCTACCAGGTCGGGGTTGCTTTTCACAACATTGAAAGACTTCAACGATGAAATATAGTTGAAGTCTGCTTAAAATATAGGGACGAAAATTATTCAATATGTCTTCAAAGTCCAACGGTAGAATTATAGCAAGGTAGCTAAGGTTTTTTTCAAACAAATCACTTGAAAGAAATAGGTCATAGAATTTTACACCCACCTTTTACACCAATTAAAGCATTTTGAACCTATGCTCTCTCTGAAACTGACAATATACAAACTGCATCGTTTGTTGAAGGGAGTATAAAGACCAGCATGCTTTTCGTGAAGTCAACTTGCTATGCACAGCTTCCAGAATAACTGACTGTACGAAATTCACAAAAACAAAAGCAAACGATGGCAAAGGATGCTGGTTTCTGTACTCACTTTAAAGTTGCAATCAGTTAAGGTGCACACGGATGGATCACGTGATTAAATTTCTACATATGAAGGTAAAGCTGAAGTTGCGGTTTTTATCACGAAGCGCTGGAATCGCCAGTGACTTTGACCGAAAACTTTCGGTTTTCTCAATAATGTTTATTTGCTATAATTGTTTCTCATTCTTTTGTCATGATATCATGGTGGAAGTTTGATTTTTGAGTTTTTCAATCAATTTGCTGTCAGAATATATGGGGGATTCCGAGGGGTGTACCCCTCTCTAAAAATACCGCACACCTTTAGCAAAAATCGTTTTTGTTTTCAAGAAAAATCAGTAAAAAATGCTTGAAAATCCTATTGGTTAAGAAAATCTTGTACGCTTTTTTGGAAGTGTGATACACCCCTGGGGGTTTCCTAATGACAAAATGGCTCCTTCCNTTGACCGAAAACTTTCGGTTTTCTCAATAATGTTTATTTGCTATAATTGTTTCTCATTCTTTTGTCATGATATCATGGTGGAAGTTTGATTTTTGAGTTTTTCAATCAATTTGCTGTCAGAATATATGGGGGATTCCGAGGGGTGTACCCCTCTCTAAAAATACCGCACACCTTTAGCAAAAATCGTTTTTGTTTTCAAGAAAAATCAGTAAAAAATGCTTGAAAATCCTATTGGTTAAGAAAATCTTGTACGCTTTTTTGGAAGTGTGATACACCCCTGGGGGTTTCCTAATGACAAAATGGCTCCTTCCCTCTCAAAAATGAGCTTTAAAAGTTACACTTTTATGATTGAAAACATGCCAGGGAATTGGGCGTGTAAAGAACTTTTGAGCTAGGGGGCGTGGCAAGGAAAAGGTTAAAGAAAGCTCTTATGTTCAGTCATTGTATAGATAATTGATATGTATGCTATGCTGTGGAGGTGAATATTGCTGAAAACATTGATGAACAGTTTCTTTTATTTATTGCTGATAAGATGTTGCAAATTTTGAAAATGAAAAATGCAAAATCTGCCACGGCACATAGGTATATTTTTCAACAGATTTCACATTGTATTGCAAACTGTCATATTCACTTTGTCTACAAACAACAGGTTTCCTAATAGTCAGTGAGTCTCCTAAGGATCCCTTGATTATAGGAAAGGGTTCGATTGACTGGCGTTAAGCGCTTCTATCACTTACATGCACATTCGAAAATTCTACAAAATATGTCAAAATATCGTTCGATTCAGTTTCGTTTTTAAAATAACTGGAAGGTCTATTCACTCCCCACTCATTCTTTATACATACCGGGTGAGAGCATAGGTTTCAAATCTTTAAATCAGCATAAAAGGGTGGGTGTAAAATTCTATGACCATGACCTATTTCTTCTAACTGAATGGCTTAAAAGAAACTTTAGCTACCTATCTATAGTTCTACCGTTGGACTTTTCGGAAATTTTGAATAATTTTCTAAATTACAGCGTATTTTATATTTCACCTCATTTGAGGATGTGACGTCATCGAATTTCTAAATCATAAACTACGAAAGTGACAGACTTTTGCTTGATACTATATTGTAGATATTCATAAACTAAGCCTTTCTTGGAAATTCTTTCATGTTACATCAAACAGTTTAGAAAATACGATGGTTTCAAGGTTTTTTTTTAACTTACTCTTGAATTCTTGAAAAAGAAGAAAAACACTCAAATTCCACGTTCGATTCTGGTCCATGATTTAGTTGCCATTGAAATTTTGATTCAATACCATTGTCACTTTCAGAAATAGAATTCAAATTTCAATGGCAAGTAAATCGTGGACTGGAATCGAACGTGGAATTCTCATTCCCATGCAAACCCCTTTCTAGCATTTTCATAAAATCTAGGTTTAAAAGATGAGTGATTTTATCAAACAGAATTTTCACATCTAAGTTAGCTTTTGGCTGAAAGCTTAAAATATCAGTTTGGAATATCGGCCTCGTACTCATTATTCCACAGCCCGCCAAACGTGTTTACTTTTTCTTGACTCACCGGGTACCATGTTGTACAATTTTGTTGTACAATTTTGTGCCAGTGAATCAATTAGCACAAGACAATACCAAAACACTTCACGAGCTAGATCATGGGTAGTTAGACACTGCTGGTGTGCTTCTATGGAGGAGCGCTGGATAATATGTATCTGCAGGGGAAATTTTTTATAGTACTGCGGAGGAGATATCGAAAAAACAAAGTTCTTTCGATATCTCCTCCGCAGTACTAAACAGTATTTCCTCCGCAGATACATATTATCCAGCGCTCCTCCATAGAAGCACACCAGCAGTGTCTAACTACCCATGGCTAAAACCATGCCTAGCATCCAGAAAGCAAATTTTATGAACACAAATGAGGTATCAGCATGTCGCTGAAAGACTTAGCTATCATTTAAGAGGTTACTTGGTCACTTTAGGCTCTGGGACAGCGGGGCATATTTTGGATTAAGGAGACTGGAAAATGGCTAGAAAGTAGTTTGAGGAAGCCCCCAGACACACTTTTGCGACCACGCCCTCTAATTTGGCTATAAACGTGACCAGCGCCGTTTTCATAGCTAGAAATGCTTTGAAAAAGACATTCATTAATAGCATATTCCATCAATAAATCACCATGAAAGCATGATAACTTGAAATATACAATATTGCAAATCTTTATTTGATAGCGAAGGTTCAGGGCTCACGGAGGGAATGGCCTAAATTGAAAGCACTGCTTTAGTCTTGTATTTTGTAAAGTTAAAACTTCCATAATCTCATGGAATAATCATCTCTGAAAATAGATCATATGAAAACACGGTCTCTCTACCGGGTAAGCCAGAAAAAAGTTCCCACTTTCGAAAATTCGTAGCACCACAAGTACTTCATGAATTTGAATGATTCAAATTTTAGTTAAAAGCCAAAGATAAAAGAATTTTTGTGATTTTTGCGTCTTCTTAGGAGCACTGCAAAAAAATGTAGGTAACTGCAACTTTACAAAAATTTTATGTTTGCAAAATGACTGAAAAAGGGCCTAAGAAAGACACTTTATCAAATGGTTAGGACTCTCCTCACAAAGAACAATCCGTACGGGCGTTTCACCTCTTTCAAGAGTAATAAGACATAGATGCTCAAACAGATTTTAAAGATTTTCAATCCCATGGCAATAATTGTGCAGACGATATATCTCACCCATGAAACATGTCTTTTTCTCTGTTGTACTGAGCGAGGAATCCTTTATGAATTGATCAAGTATTTTAGGCATTTTCAGTCATTTTGCAACCACAAAGTTTTTCTAAATTTGAATTTACCAATTTTCCCAATGCTCGTAAGAAGGAGAGAAAAATTACAAAAATACTTCGATCTTTTGGTTGTCAAGCAAATATTGATTCAATATTGAGTACTCGTAATGCTATGAATTTTCGAAAGTGGGAACTTTTTTCTGGTTCACCCGGTACTTTCAGAAGCCAATATTTTAAACATATCAGAAACTGATAACGCAAATGTGGACTTGCTACAATTGTAGCAAGTCCAACTCAAATATCATTTCCATGAAAAGGTCTGTAGCGTCAACAATTTCATTCAAACTTCCTAAAATCTCATATACCATTTTCATGTCTATTGATAAAAATAGTTGGAAAGTCGTAGAGCTTATATTATCGGTCCTTTTCTCATGATTATTAAGAACTGCTAAATTATTAAATACTTTTTTGGGTCTAGAAAGCGAAGCCAAGTTTTTAGACGTCTTGCTAAAGATAATGTTCGTTGCACTTTTGCAGGGTTAACACTCAGCAATTTACAGGGTTGGACTGCTTCGCTTATGGGCAATCTTTTGGCAACTAAAATTCGTCTTAAAAGGTCCGTAAAGATCATGACAGCATTTCATCTTCGTATTGCTTGCTAAATTGTTTTGAATATTTAAAGCTGCGGTGTCAGTAATTGCAAATATATATATAAATATATTTTGGCATAATGCTCCTGGACGTATTCTATTGAGACAAAACTTTTGAAAACAATCTTCAACGCTTGTCTTCGTATAAATGCACAAGAAACAATATTGTAGGGGTATACAGACACATGCAAACAAGGATGTTAACAATATGATGAAATAAATGGCTAAATTTGACCATATAAACATAACGAATATCATTTCTCTCTGAATGAGAATGGTAGGCTTGGACATTTTCCATCAATTTAATTTTTCGGACAGTAATCACTGCTTTAAAGGACAAGTCCGGGGTTGGAATAATAGACCTTTTAACTATTCTGAAAAAGAATCTGGATCGAGCGATATTTTNAGCGAAGCCAAGTTTTTAGACGTCTTGCTAAAGATAATGTTCGTTGCACTTTTGCAGGGTTAACACTCAGCAATTTACAGGGTTGGACTGCTTCGCTTATGGGCAATCTTTTGGCAACTAAAATTCGTCTTAAAAGGTCCGTAAAGATCATGACAGCATTTCATCTTCGTATTGCTTGCTAAATTGTTTTGAATATTTAAAGCTGCGGTGTCAGTAATTGCAAATATATATATAAATATATTTTGGCATAATGCTCCTGGACGTATTCTATTGAGACAAAACTTTTGAAAACAATCTTCAACGCTTGTCTTCGTATAAATGCACAAGAAACAATATTGTAGGGGTATACAGACACATGCAAACAAGGATGTTAACAATATGATGAAATAAATGGCTAAATTTGACCATATAAACATAACGAATATCATTTCTCTCTGAATGAGAATGGTAGGCTTGGACATTTTCCATCAATTTAATTTTTCGGACAGTAATCACTGCTTTAAAGGACAAGTCCGGGGTTGGAATAATAGACCTTTTAACTATTCTGAAAAAGAATCTGGATCGAGCGATATTTTTATACAATCTTATACTCAAGGTTCGATTGAGTGGCGTTAAAGCTTCGATCACTGTTGTTCACATTCGAAAATTCTACAAAATGTATATGATAAAATTGGATTCGAACGTTGCCTTAGAATAGCTAAAAGGTCTATTGTTGATAAAATGAAAGATTACAATGTTGTGAATGGTGTGTAGTACTTTTTCCAACCTTTTCTCTCTTTTCTCTGCGAAATTGCATATTTCAATCTGCGAAATGAGCGAAATGACGTCATTATTCATGACGTTATTTTGCTCACTTCGCCTTCGACTTGAACGAGGCTGTTTTCCCGCAAAACTCTCAAGTACTTTCCGACGTCACAATCGATCCTCCAAACCGATGCTAGCCTTATCGCGTACTCTTACAAAATGGCGACGACTCACGACATTGGGCCTAACTTACTAAAAATGTTGTACGAATTTACAACAGAAAGAGATCTCAAAACTTGGAAAGAACTCACAATTGGTGCTCGGCAGTTGGTAAGGTTGCTTTTTGACATTAATTAAAGAAACCCCGGACTTGTCCTTTAAAGTTACCATGCAGTATCTCAAACGATAACCAAGCCTTTATACTAAACGGAGACAAAACATTTGTCAACTGCTGTCGATTTCAGAGAGCTAGAGGGTGTCCCTAAAAATTATTCGAGGTTTGATTAAATATAAAAAATAGCGATGAAATGAACGGACTCTATGGTAAGAAAACCCTGTCCCTAAGAACCTGAAGTAATTTTAGACACCAGAATTTTGCAAATCCGCTGAGAATTAACTGAGTTACGAGCTTTTAAAGATCGTGTTTGTGGGAAAGCTGAAACCAGAACCAGAGACCACTAAATGACTTGTTTTGCAAAAAACCTCCAAAAATCGAGTTAAGAGAAGGTTATCAGGTTATCCAATGTCAAACCTCCAGTTAATTAATATCAGAGCGAAATTCGTGTAACCATAGTCAAAATTTGGTCCAGAAGTTGATAAGATAAGATAAGATAGGATAGGGTAGGATATAAAAAACTTTCCAGTTTATCCAAAATTTGGTCCAGAAGTTGATAAGATAAGATAAGATAAGATAGGATAGGGTAGGATATAAATAACATTCCAGTTTATCCAAAAGTTGGTCCAGAAGTTGATAAGATAAGATAAGATAGGATAGGGTAGGATATAAAGAACATTCCAGTTTATCCAAAATTTGGTCCAGAAGTTGATAAGATAGGATAAGATAGGNCGCTCCTCCATAGAAGCACAACAGCAGTGTCTAACTACCCATGGCTAAAACCATGCCTAGCATCCAAAAAGCAAATGTTATGAACACTAATAAGGTATCAGCATGTCGCTGAAAGACTTAGCTATCTTTTAAGACGTTACTTGGTCACTTTAGGCTCAGGGACAGCGGAGCATATTTTGGATTAAGGAGACTGGAAAATGGCTAGAAAGCAGTTTGCGGAAGCCCCCAGACACACTTTTGCGACCACGCCCTCTAATTTGGCTATAAACGTGACCAGCGCCCTTTTCATAGGTAGAAATGCTTTGAAAAAGACATTCATTAATAGCATATTCCATCAATAAATCACCATGAAAGCATGATAACTTGAAATACACAATATTTCAAATCTTTATTTGATAGCGAAGGCTCAGGGCTCACGGAGGGAAGGGCCTAAATTGAAAGCACTGCTTTAGTCTTGTATTTTGTAAAGTTAAAACTTCCATAATCTCATGGAATTGTCATCTCTGAAAAATAGATCATATGAAAATACGGTCTCTCTACCGGGTGAACCAGAAAAAAGTTCCCACTTTCGAAAATTCGTAGCACCACAAGTACATGGATTTGAATGATTCAAATTTTAGTTAAAAGCCAAAGATAAAAGAATTTTTGTGATTTTTTCGTCTTCTTAGGAGCACTGCAAATGTAGGTAACTGCAACTTTACAAAAATTTTATGTTTGCAAAATGACTGAAAAAGGGCCTAAGAAAGACACTTTATCAAATGGTTAGGACTCTCCTCACAAAGAACAATCCGTACGGGCGTTTCACCTTTTTCAAGAGTAATAAGACATAGATGCTAGATTTTCTAAAGATTTTCTAAAGACTAAAGATTTTCAACCCCATGGCAATAAATGTGCAGACGATATATCTCACCCATGAAACATTTCTTTCTCTCTGTTGTACTGAGCGAGGAGTCCTTTATGAATTGATCAAGTATTTTAGGTCTTTTTCAGTCATTTTGCAACCACAAAGTTTTTCTAAATTTGAATTTACCAATTTTCCCAATGCTCGTAAGAAGGAGAGAAAAATTACAAAAATACTTCGATCTTTTGGTTCTCAAGCAAATATTGATTCAATATTGAGCACTCGTACTGCTATGAATTTTCGAAAGTGCGAACTTTTTTCTGGTTCACCCGGTACTTTCAGAAGCCAATATTTTAAACATATCAGAAAATGATAACGCAAATGTGGACTTGCTACAATTGTAGCAAGTCCAACTCAAATATCATTTCCATGAAAAGGTCTGTAGCGTCAACAATTTCATTCAAATTTCCTAAAATTTCATATACCGTTTTCATGTCTATTGATAAAAATAGTTGGAAAGTCGTAGAGCTTATATTATCGGTCCTTTTCTCATGAGTATTAAGAACTGCTAAATTATTAAATACTTTTTTGGGTCTAGAAAGCAAAGCCAAGTTTTTAGACGTCTTGCTAAAGAAAATGTTCGTTGCACTTTTGCAGGGTTAACACTCAGCAATTTACAGGGTTGGACTGCTTCGCTTATGGGCGATCTTTTGGCAACTAAAATTCGTCTTAAAAAGGTCCGTATATCATGACAGCATTTCATCTTCGTATTGCTTGCTAAATTGTTTTGAATATTTAAAGCTGTGGTATTAGTAATTGCAAATAAATATATATATATATATATATATATATATATATTGTGAACGATGAAGAAGAGGGACAACATCCTCAGAGAGCAGGCATCGAGTTGATCTTTGCACTTTTTTTCATTTATTCAGCTATCTGCTAACTAGTTTTGCCCACTAGGGCATCTTCAGAGCAACTCAGTTGTGCATTTGAGGTTCAGTTGAGTTGCTCTGAAGATGCCCTAGTGGGCGAAACTAGTTAGTAGATAGCTGAATAAATGAAAAAAAGCGCAAAAATCAACTCGATGCCTGCTCTCTGAGGATGTTGTCCCTCTTCTTCATCGTTCACTATATATATATATATATATATATATATATATA
>REGL01001094.1:93419-109593 GCA_004194395.1 Aurelia aurita complex sp. Pacific | reverse complement strand
GAAATCGCTAGGTGTAACTGTCGACGAGAACCTAAAGTGGGAAGAGCAATACAAAACTGTGAAGGGTAAAGTTTTTGGAGGACTTGCGTCATTAAAGAAATTAAGAAATATAATTCCCCAAACAAAGCTGTGTAGTGTCTACTACGCTATTGTCGAGAGCCATCTACGTTATGCTAATGAAATATGGGGCAGCCTTCCAAAAACAAAACTTGATACCCTCCAACGTCTGCAGGACAGGGCCCGGTCAATAATCGAAAGCGCCAGATTCAAGGATAACTGGTCATGTGACTGGCTGAGCGTTGAAAATATTATTCGATTTGATAGATCGGTCATGACATATAAGATTATGAACAAATTAAGCCCTGAAAGCCTCTGGGATAAATTTCAGCAAAGATCGTCGCAGTCAAACTATGCAACAAGATACTGTAGAGATCTACAAATTCCTAGACTAAATACAGAATATGCGAAAAAGAGTTATTACTATTCTGCTATGAAAGTTTGGAACAATATCCCAGTTGATATTAGAGAACTCCCGACTATTAGTCGCTTTAAAAAAAAACTAAAGGAGTATTTGAAGAGCTGACTGAAAATATCAGTTTAAAACACGACCCCCTGGAAGAACAGCATCTTAGGTAATTTGATCTTTTGTTAATAACCAATTTATTTATTGTATTTAAGCTGAAGGGTAGTTTCGTGTATAAAAAATTATATCATATCATATCATATCAAAGGTAACTGAAACCACAAAGAGCAAGCGGATTTAGATTTCAAGTACCATTTGGTGCTCAGAGGACCACACGAAACGCACCAGTTGTTTTGACAGTAATAAAATCTAATCTTACTTACCAGTTAACAGAATCAAAATTGTTCTTCTCACGCTGAGTTTCTCATACAACCGCCACAATACAACACAGTCATTGGCCTATATGAATAGGAAATGGAAGCTCAATTGCAGCAAACACAAGAGAAATTAGACACTGTTAACGGGCAAATAAGATTAGATTTTATTAAATTCAAAGCTACATTATATAGTGAACGATGAAGAAGAGGGACAACATCCTCAGAGAGCGGGCATCGAGTTGATCTTTTGCGCTTTTTTCATTTATTCAGCTATCTGCTAACTAGTTTCGCCCACTAGGGCATCTTCAGAGCAACTGATTAAGTTAAATTATCGAACTCTATTTATAGTAAAATGTATGTCCATATAAGGTTAATTAATTTACAAGTATCATTTTGTCCTTATAAGGTAAAATGTTCTTGTCATGTGTTGTTTCTGTTGTTAGCCTCGTTCTCGTTGTTTTTCAGTTAAGTCGTTGTCGTTGTAGGGGTCGGTTCTCGTGTCCTGGTGTTGTATTTTCGTGCTTTGTCTTTTGACGTCAGATCTTCTTTCATCGTTCTTCGAGCGTCGCTTTTCCAATTTTATTAACGGCGCTTCTTTGCCAGTGGCTGATTCCCTGAATCTTAACCCACCCACAAAAGCTACATTATATATTACTGAACCATCCTCCGCCACCTATGGACTATCAAGCCATTTGAGGTATAGAGAAAGCTCTTATTCTCAGGTTGCCAGGACATCTGTTTTCGCCAAGTTCTAGAATTCTCTAGGAGCATGGTTTGAGACCAAGGCCTAATTTAAACATAATTTTTTCCCATGTCAAATCACAGGTAACGGGGAAAGATTTGTATAAAAGTAACAAGTACCTCCATCTATATATTTCAGTGTTTACCAAATTTGCTAATTTTGTCTAGATTCGTTTAGGCCAACCACGACAATGTTTGTGATACAAAGAGTTCCGGTTTCCACTGGTGGTTGGCCTAAACGAAGCTAGACAAAACTAGTAAATTTTGTAAACACTGAAGTATAGATGGAGGTACGTGTTACTTTTATACAAATTTTTCCGGAACTCTTTGTATCACGAACACTGTCATGGTTGGCCTAAACGAATCTAGACAAAATTAGCAAATTTTGAAAACAATGAAGTATAGATGGAGGTACTTGTTACTTTTATACAAATTTTTCCCGGTTACCTGTGGTCAAATCGAACTGTATTAAAAACGACAGAATCTGCGCCATGTAAAATTCTGATTTAAACATCGTTTTTTTGGTGTGTCGGATTGAAATTAAAATGGTTAGAATTGCCATTTTTCAGAATGCACAAGAACAGTGGCTATTCACACGTAGGAACCGTGGACCATGGCCTAGAATTGATTAATTAAGCGTGGCAGAAATACGAAGTTTAAATCAAGTCGTTTTTCTGCCGTTTGATACAACAGAGCTGGAAAACTCCTGTCGTTTTATCTATTCAAAAGGGGAGGTGATTTAAACATCGATTTTTTATATCGAATTTGATTGACACTTAGAAGTTGTTAGCAGCCTCTATTAAATTCGACACGGCAAAAAAATCGCGAAAAAAATGATGTTTAAACTGGGCCTAATTTATATGAGGGAGATTGAATTTGTTCTACTTATTACTTCAGGGAATGAACAGTCATTGTTCTATCGGAAAGTGTACTTCGCCAGTATTGACACAATGCAAGAATCTCTGGGGCATAGGTAATATAATGTCACCATTTTGTTGCTACTTGGTTTTTTTGTAATATTATTAATTGATCAAAACTGATTGGTGAATATGCATTGTTGATGTTCTCCTTTATTGCCTGTATAACGAGGGCTGTTTGCGCCAAAATCTAGCGAATCGTGCAAATTATGATGCTAGCATGGTAGAGATAGCAAGTATGCTGAAAAAGATAGGGTGTAGACACAAACTGAAAGTTGCCCCCTTCTAACATAGTTCCACAGTAAGGAATAATACAATGGGGCAATTTCAGCTGGTGCCCATCCAATCTTTTTCAGCATTTGAAACTGCCTCTGGCAGTGTGGCCAAGTGGTTAAGGCGCAGTGATTCGAATCTTGTGGGGTCTACCCTCGTGGGTTCGAATCCCATCGCTGGCACTACAAACCACAATCCGAGGTCGGTAAATAAGTACTCAGAGGCAACTCTGAGAGCACAAGCCATAGTGCCGCGGGCCCACATCAGTTGCATAGCTGCAAGAAAACGAGCTTGCGCTAACAAATAAACGTTGCTTGCTTGCTTGCCCATCTCTACAAATGTTCATGCTGTTATTACAATTTAACGATTCTAGTGATAATCTCCCCCACTACCTTTGAACAGTCGTGTTTCGGTGTTTCAAATTGTGTTTGCAATCCTCCAAATTATAAGCGAATCGTGCAAAGTTATTTAAAGTTCAATTAGATATTTTTACTTCTATTTACCATCGAAGGAGCGACAGTTGCAAACAACACATGCTGGAACCAACTGAATACAGAAGCAAAAGGTTTTGGAACATGTCATCCTCTGAAGAATGTTTCTTGTCCAGCTGAGTATGTTCAATTACCTTATTATTCATGCTATGTCTTTGAAATGTTTTTAAATGCCCATTTTCTCCTGATTTCAAACCAATGGCGGACACTTTGCCAAGCATTGGTGGGGGGGGGGGGGNAAACAATCATTCTATTCCCAGAACAAAAACTTGATCCAAAAATCAAGTATTTTAGGATGGGAATTTGGTCCTGGAGCAAGTTGATCGTGCTGAGATTAGCTCTAAAGACGGTCAGCCCTGGGAAGGATAATTTGAGCCTTGCAGTTCTTTGATGTAGAAAGGCCGAGGCGAGGCCCAGGCTTGAACTATTAGGCCCTATGATCAATGCTGATAATCGTCCATTTCTCTTTGACACCAATGCAAATATGTGCGAAGGCAACGTTTTTGAAGTGTACGAACTGTTCTTACTTTGGAGCAAGGATTACACACGTAATATAGTATTTCCATAAAAGTTTAACCATTTGCCTAATCAATTCATCAAATTGACAGTGAACGTGAAGGTGACGTAGCGGTATTACAGGGCCGTAGGAAGAAGCTTCGGATTAGGGGGGCAATTGTTCCTAAAACAATAGAGAACAATACATCTAATTAATTCTTGTGACGTAGCACCATTGTTTTCAAAATTACTGGGGGCTTGAGCCCAACTGCCCCCCCCCCCGCTTCCTACGGGCCTGAGCTATTATTTCTGTTTAAAAGGATTGTTCAGTTATATTGTTTCTGAACAAAGACCTGTGCTCTTTTTGCTCTAGCCAATTTTTAGGGGGCAATCGCACCTCATCGCCCCTAAATGTCCGCCACTGTTTCAAACCTGAAACTCATAACATATTTAATTTTAACTGCATTATTCTTGTGATTCATTCAGTGTGCAGACCCAGGGGATTCTTGTTCTCTTATCTTTGTTACATGATTTTGAAGTGATTTATTTAATGAGAAAGAGGATTTAAAACTTACTCCTACCCTAAATTTGTGCTTCTGAGAGTTGAATACGTCTGGAACGTGTTTCTTGTCTCCCCATTTCAACTCTTACAGGATGAATCTTGCTGTTCTATACCTGAATTTGTTGTTTATATTCCTAGGGACATCTTTTGTGGCCAGATCCAATGCTCTTCCAGAGACTCAAAACCAGGAATTGCAAACTATGGAAAAGCGTACAAGAAAATTGACATTGGAAACAAACAGCATTGTAGGTGAGATAAATGGAAAGATTTGGAATTTGTTGCCAGTTACGTGGCATTGTTGCAATTACGTAAAAAACAACCCTTCTAGTGTATCTATGGTTTTTGAAGAAATATGCAGGCAGATGTTTTTAATTTCATAACTCAGTGAGTGTCGATCCCATATAGAAATCCCATCATTCATAGAATAGAAAGTGAATTTTAGGAGCAAAGCTTCCAAATCTTTAACTCCGCGTAAAAAGGTGGGTGTAAAATTCTGTGATCTATTTCTTCTGACTGAGTGGCTTGAAACAAACTTCAGTTATATATCTTTACTTCTACCGTTGGACTTTTCAGAAGTTTTCAATATTTTTCGAAATTTCAGCGTATGTTAAATTTCAACTCATTTGAGGGTGTGACGTCATCAAATTTCTAAACCATAAACCAGAAAAGTGACAGACTTTTGTTTGATACCATATTGTAGACATCCATAAGCTATGGTTTTCTTCGAAATTATTTCATGTTGCTTCAAACAGTTTAGAAATTACGATAGTTTTAAGTGTTTTTGAAAATTTTCCTTCAATTCTTGAAAAATTAGAAAAACACTCTAATTCTGAAAATATTGAAGATTTCAGAAAAGTCCAATAGCTAAAGTTTCTTTGAAGTAATTCAGTTCAAAGAAATAGGTCACTGAATCTTACACCAGCCTTTTTAAAGATTTGAAACCTATGCTAATTTTAGGTATCCATTTAAATTTTCCATTCTTTCATAGTGCCGCAAGTATCACTGAATCAGATGAAGTTGGGCTTGGTATGGTTGCTGATGGAACACCATGCGGACCTTCAAAGGTACTGTAGGATTAATATTTTCTTTCAGGCCGAATTTATGACTTTTATTACCCGATCATGGGGGCAAATGGCACGATGCAGATCTTGATTGGCCGAGGAGCGGGCAATATTTTCCTGTGAAAATTGGCCTTTTTCCAGTAATTTATCTTAAATGGGCTGAAAGGATTTGTAGCTATTTAAAGCTAATTTAGGCCCACTATGCATGCCGCATCCAGGCATGGGACCCCTAGTTTAAAATCCCTTCTGAAGGACGGCGAGGTGAGTTGCAATGTCAAGCTTCCGAGAAGCTACCCATCCTGAATGTGACCTCACTTGACCGAGCTTAACTTCAGTCACCTGACGGAAACTGTCTAAGCCATTTAGCCACTCACCCCACTCGCCTGAAAGTCTGACTTTGATTGTCATATCACTGAATGGATCGCTTTTTCTTTCTGTCCACTGTCCTCTGATCGGGTAATAAGCTAATTCTAATTTTCTATTTGGGGCAATACGCACAGAATCAAGCCCTAGTTCATTGTATTAACCTAGCGAAGTCAATCGATACCTTCGGTTTCGGGCTTGGTATTTCTTGCTTCTTGCCCGAAGCAAGAAGTTAGACTCATTGCAGAAGTCCCTCTAACTTTCGCTTGTTGTTGTTGTTGTTGATATCGCTTCAGTCTGCTGTAGTGGTAAGTCAGTTTGGGGAGCGAAACAAGAGACTTTTGAAATATTGGTATAGTAATCTTCTGGCAATGAAAGGAGTCTTTAGTATAATTTTTTTGAAAATTTCAATCAAGAAAGCTGCACTATTATTTCAAATCCTTTATTGCTAAAAGCTGTGTTGCCAAAAGCTGTATTTTTACCCTGACTCCTTCTTTTATTTACAAAAACAGGATGCGTGAAACTCGCTAAAGTTTGATCCAAAATAATGATAATTATTAAAATTACGATTTAAACGATTTATCAAGAACAGTAAAAACCCGCACATAAGAACCTTCATCTATTAAGAACCTTCAGCCTGAAATATTATATTTTGTACCCAATAAACAAGAACCATTTCAGGCTGATATCTTAACTAGGTTCTTAATAAAGGGTTTCATTCATTTATTGGGAAATAAATGCAACATTTTTGCCAATCGACCTCCTTCATGAACTCCAAACCATTACTTACAGAACTGTGATAGGCAGGGCCTGCATGGGGAAACTGGGTAAGATTAGGTCGAAATGAATAGGGCCAAGAGTGCAAATAAGGTTGGCTATGATTTAGATTCACACATTTCCCTATATTAAGAACCTAAACCCTGATTACTGGATGTGCCTCAGTGCATAAGAACCTAAACAGGCTGAGTTCAAAATCTTAGGTTCTTATGTGTGGGTTTTTACTGTATCATCTTTACAACTTTCCTTTTTCGCATTTTTGCTCCCCTGTGTACCAAAGGCACTCATCGTAACATATTTTTTCTTACATTGAAATCACTGTGGATTTTCAGAAATTGATTTCAGAGAGAGCTTTCTTGTCATTGAGGCTGAGAAACTATTCCTAAGATGTACAAGATTTAATTTAGCAGTGCAGTTCTGAATTTTCCTTTTTTCTTGCAATGTATTTCAGTTATACCAGCACCTCTAAGGGGACCATTATGGAAATATGGTTTGCTTGACCTTTTAATGTTATCCCTGCCACTGTGATAAGGGGTGTTTATCGTTACATTTTTAACACTAAATATTGTATTGTGTCTATTTTTATATCATAGAACTTATAAATATATGTAAAAATTGTGGCAAATTAATACATACATACATCCTCTACTTTAAGCTTATCGGACTGCTGTGTTGAACAATAAATTCTAAAATTCTCAGTCATGCATCTCTTCTGTATCTGAAAAAGCCTTAAATGCTTCTTTTCAGATGTGCCATAAGTATAAATGCAAGAATGTTTCAGAAGCTGTAACACTAAAATGTCTTCAAGTAGATGGAAAAGAATGCGCTGGACGCGGGGTTTGTATCATATTATTTTGTTTACATATGATCAGGCATGCTCTCTTCATGACATCTTTGACTCTATGGTTGCACTGAACTCCTGCCTTTAAGAATCCATGTTGCTGGAAACCAAGACCCCATCCATACGTATTCGGATATGTTTAAAAACGCATCTTTCTTCCTCCGTTTTGGGTTCGCATCCACTCGTACTCTCGGGTACCAAGTAATTACCTCGCCCCGTGTGTTGGTTTTTGAACGATATTCCAACCCCCCCCCCCAGTTTTATTCCAACCCCCCTTTTATTAATACTTGAAAAATTGGAATGATAGTGGACGTAATTAGTGAACATGAATATAAAAGAGATACATGTTTAGCTAGGAAAACGATTATTTTTCCAACCTACCCCTCCCGATTGTTCCCACATTCCAATTATTATTATATCGAACCATTTCTAACCCCGCTGATTATTCTTACCCCTCCCCATTTACTCGGTACTCGAGAGTAGACGGCGTTTTCGGAACCAAAGATTAAGCTTTTGGACAACGTTCCCAGAAAGATATTTTTGAAAATGCCAGTAGTGTGGACGGATGAAAACGGAGATATTTAAAAATGCTGACTTCATAGCTCAATTACCACCTATCAGAGCATTCCCGCGGATGGAGATGTTTTTAAAACGGAGGAGAAAAGACGTGTCTTCAAAAATATCTGGATACTGGTTGCCATAAATACTCTGAATAAGTCAATCTATCATTTGTAATTGTCTTGAACTTTCAGGTTTGCAGGAATACTGGTGTTTGCTACTGTTATGAAGGTTACGATCCTAAAACTGGCTGCAAGACATGTAAGTGTTAAATTTAGGGTGACTTTAGGAAAATAAGGATTTCCTGATTCAATAGATCGAGGAATGTTTCTTTCATCCATATGGGGTTAGGTAGAATATCAAGCACCCAAATTCACATTCACCCCAATTTCATGATTTTGGAAGGAGAATCAAAATCTGGGAAGGAGAGGTAATCAATTGTTGAAAGTGTAGACCTTTCGTGGCTCAGGTTCGGTTCTTGAGCTGATATGAATTTTCTGCTCTGTAGATACCGACAAAAGAAAACATTGTAAATATTGGAAATACTGTACAAATCTGAAATTTATGTATTTGTGGCGAATTATTCTGTATTTTATTTCCTCTTTTACAAATCTTACTTTCTTAGATAGTAGGCTCAAATTAGCTCTTACCTTTTAGCTATCGTAGACATGTATGCCTAGATAGCTATCGTAGACAGGTATGCCTACTGTATGCCTACTTTGAATATATTGATGACAATAATAATATTTTGTATTGGAACTGAAGAAGATTTTAATATCGAAACGTTTTGAAATAAACAGTTGTGTTTTGTGATAATTATGATGATAATACCAATAATAATAAACTAAACCACCATCAATATGCTTAACAGAAAATAAAAATAAAAACACAAACTGTTAGTTGTTCAAACGTTTCGATAAAAATCTTCGTCAGTGTCCCAATAATAATACTGATAATAATATTAGTAATGCTCTTTGCTAGGAATGTTGCTGTATAGACTGACAGGGCTTCATAGCAGAAGAGAGAAAATCGATACGTATATCTTACTAGAAATTACACATTTTTTAACATTGTCAAATCTTTACATTGCAGTGTTAAAGCCACGTGATGGAGCCTTTGGGCCTTGGTCAACATGGACTGCCTGCAATTGGCCCTGCGGAGGTGGAAAGAGAAACCGTCATCGATTTTGTGATAAACCTGCTTCAGCCAATGGAGGAAAAGATTGTGTTGGACTGAGATTGGAAGAAGAAAACTGCAATACTGAACCATGTCCTAGTATGTTATATACTCACTTAAAAAAAGCTTCAACAATTATTGTTAGAAATCTACAACTTAGTGCCTATTTATAACACATCGCTATTATTCAATTCAATTCAATTTATTCGCAGAATACAACGGCCTAATACAATGTAAGATAAAAATATGTGTATTCTACACGACCCAAGAAAAGCGTGGTCTAAGGTTTAATGCCATTGCTATGTCGTTAACTATAAACAAAATTGGTCCGAGCACAGACCCTTGTGGAACACCTTTAGTTATTGACCTTAATCAGACTTTTGACCATTTGCAACAGTGAATTGCTGCCTGTTTTTGAGATAACTTGAGAACCATTTATTCACAACTCCTCAGAAGCCATAATGATCCAGTTTGGAGAGGAGGGTATAGAATTGTGGGTCGTATCAAATGCTTTGGAAAGATCGAGAAAGACCCAAATTCAAATGCAGACATATTTATTAGAATGTTGCTAACAAATTAATTCTGGAGGCAACAATATCATTTATTTTGTTGACTGGAAGGCAAGAATAAACTGAATAAAACTACCCGCAGCACCTCACCCATTTTATTTCCTTTCTTTAGTTTATCGAGTTTTTGATTATATACAAAACAAGATCAGTTCAGGTTGGGTTCTTGAATTGATCTTGTTTTGTATATAATCAAAAACTCGCCTGTAAATATGCATCATATGTATATAACTTCATAAACTTGATGTGGAGAGGTTAAACTGCGGGGAGTGCTGGAATGTGTTTTGGCGCGCTGGGGCCTTTCGGACCTGTGTCCCCATCGGAATGTTCATTCGAGATCACACTCTGATTGGGACACGGGAGGATACGGGTCCGGGGGGCCTCGGTGTGTTGGGGCGTGTCTTGGTGTTTTTGTCGTCCAACCACTCTACATCAAGTTTCTAGTTATAAATTTTACCAAGTTTTTAGTGTATCATCTGTATATATCATTCACTGTTAAACTAGCTAATTAGAACCATTTTACTTCGTACTTTTGATAATAATCTTATTTTTATTGCAGTAGGCATCAGTTAGCTGTAATTTAGCTACTTTTTAACGCCTACTATAAAGAAATTAATGATAATAATAATATGTCCTACGTTAGGTGTTAGTTGAGATTTGCTACAACGTAATTGGACATCCAGAACCGTCCAATTTTCTTTTTTATCGTGGTAAATTTACCTGACATAACAAGGACAGATTTTTTAACACAACAGCACGAGATGCTTTGGTTAACACCTGAATTCAAAGCGATTAGTGGCTGCAGACAAAGGAAATTCTCTCAACCATAAATTGAAAACAAACAAAGCCGCAGAAGTTTGTCTGAAACCCAAGTAGCTAGCGCGCTCGTTGTGCATTCCAGAAATTGTTTTTAAGAGCAAGTATAAGCATACCTGGAAAGAAAAAGGATATATCTACACATCTGCCACGGGCAGTTTATTTCTTTGATTCAGAAGCTGAGCAGCAAGTGTTTTACTTACACCCACAAAAATAAGAGAATTGAATCGCCTCCCAATCGACTTTTGAATCAAATGAATTAAATGCCCGTGGCAGATGTGTAGATGTATCCTTCTTCTTTCGATCTTAGCTCATGTTTGCTCTTGAAAACAATTTCTGGAATGCACAACGAACTAGCTAGCTACCTGGGTTTCTGAGAAACTTTTGCGGCTTTGCTTGTTTTGAATTACTGATTGAGAGAATTTCCTTTGTCTGCGATCGCTAATCGCTTTGAATTGCGGTGTCAATCAAAACCAACTCGTGCTATTGTCTTACCAAATCTGTCCTTGTTACCTGACATCAACTGTGAGGCAAACGTTATTTTATTGTTATACACTTGTTGAATTGTAAGCACCATATGCAGTTGGTGATTTTATGGACCAGGTGACTTTATGCCCTTTCCCGCAAATATATGGTGCAAATAAAGTAAGTTGTTTTTCTTAGATTTGTTTTAATTGATGATAAAAAAAATGCAGAAAAACTTCAAAAGAACACTAGAACCACGGGGGGGGGGGGGTTCTTGGCCAATTTTTGGGTAGGTGTCTGCCGAGAGAATATTCAAAATGGTACCGTTGGCTAGACTAAATTTTACGAAAATGGAACCCTTTGCTAGACCAATTTGACCATTCTCTGGACCAATTTTTACGAAATTGGTACCCTTGGCTAGACCAATTTTGACCATTTGCTAGACCAGTATTGTCAGATTTCTAACAAATATGATATTATGACCGTTCGCTAGACCAATATTGTCAAGCATGATACCCTTGGCTAGACCGTTGCCAGGCCAAAATTGCAAAAAGGTATACCCTTGGCTAGACTAGAAGTCCGAAAAAGTGTACCCTTGCTCGCGGCACATCCCCGGGTACCTTTACTATGGAAGAACCCCCCTCCCGTGACTAGAACCCAGCATAGATTCCAAATCTTTGATAACGCTGATGTAAAATTTCTATGGCCTATTGCTTTGAACTGAACTGCTTGAAAGAAGCTTCGGGTACTTTTCCATAATTCTACCGTTGGACTTTTCAGAAGTCTTCAATATTTTCGAAATTACAGAATATTTCATATTTCAACTCATTTGAGGATGTGACGTCATCAGATTTGTAGATCGAAGACCAGAAGAGTGATAGACTTGTGCTTGATGCCATATTGTAGAAATCTATAAACTATGGTTTTCTTGAAAATGATTTCTTAGTCGCCAAAAAATTTAGAAAAATTATGATGGCTTAAAGTTTTCTCCAATATTTTCTTGACTTCCTAAATAAATATTCAAGATTTCAAAAAATCCAACGGTAGAATTGATAAAAGTATAAAAAAGTTGCTTTGGTTATTGTACCCAACTTTTGATGATATCAAGATCGTGATTCATGTTTGAAGCAGCCTGATTCGGATCACGAACAATGGTGAAGAGTGAAGTATCATCAGCAAAGAGTTTGACGTTAAGATTATCCGTCAAGTCGTTGATGTAAACAAGGAAGAATAGTGGACCTAAAATAGAGCCCTGAGGGACGCCAGCAGTAATTAAAAGTAGTTGAAATTTCTTTCAGGCTATTCAATTCAAAGAAATTGGTCATAGGGTTTGTTTGACACCAACATTTTTAAAGATTTGGAACCTATGCTTTTCACATTTGAGTGTAGTTTCTCGTGCAATTTTGTGAGATTTCAACACTTTTCCTTTCTTGATTTCAGAGGCAGAGTCTTGTCGACGAATGCAACTTCAACTTAAAGCAAAAGGACTAACCCCAAAGGATGGCATTTACACAATACAGACTGTCAAGAATCAACCAATGAAAGCTTACTGTGATATGACACGTGACGGTGGTGGATGGACGCTAGTGGTCGCAAGTGCAACCAATAAATGGAATCCAAAGAAAGTGCTTTCTAATAATGCGAATAAACCGGATCTCTTTTCAGATTACTCGATGTTGAAATATGCGAACGATTTGAAAGATTATTACATGATCAAACAGGATTATTTTGAATACAGATTGGAAGCAGAAAGACGAGGTAATCTAGAATGAAATCCGTGATTAGATTTCAAACCCTCTCCATTCCATTGTTGTTTTCATAGAGCTCATCATGAGCGATTTTGATTTTGAAATATGCGAATGATTTGAAAGATTATTACATGATCAAACAGGATAATTTTGAATACAGATTGGAAGCAGAAAGACGAGGTAATCTAGAATGAAATCCGTGATTAGATTTCAAACCCTCTCCATTCCAGTGTTGTTTTCATAGAGCTCGTCATGAGTGATTTTGATTTTGAAATATGCGAATGATTTGAAGCGTTATTACCTGATTAAACAAGGCTGTTTTTAGTACAGATTATTGGCTAAAAACCATGTACATTTGTGTCAAATGCTGCAATTTCTTAGCAAAATATGGATATCTTTTAGGTAGGGATGAACACTTTGTAATCTATTTCGATAAGATATCGAGGAAACTTTTTGAGCTCGTGAGAACATGAATTGACTAACAACTTAAGGAAAGAAGGGGAAGAAAATAATCATAGAGAGGACAATTAGATAAGAAATTGAATAGAGACGAGTTTGTTATATGAGAAAACTTTGTAAAAGTATACGTGCAACCAAAGAGTTTGCAAAAGAAAGGTGGCAATGCCAGATTGTCATCTTGTTTCCTGTAAACCAAGTACTATTTCTTTGACGCTTCCTTATGCGTTTTTTTTTCTCGAAAGGCCAAGACGAAACCTCATTCTTCAATTATGATAACCCGATAACCATCTTTGAGAATTGGCCTATGGAATGAGTGAGTTTTACTTCAGAGGCGAGGCCTAAAGAGTACAGAAGAAAGTGGGATTCCAAGTAGTACAATTAACAAGACAACAAGTCTCTCAAAGGAAATACCCCCCCTCCCCCAAACCCAAGGAATCTATGAACGGCGCTGTTCTGAAAAAACTGCATTGCTTTGCAGTTGCAGTTTGTGTCGTGGCTCCATAAAGGAGGAAGGCTTCAATGGGTTTCGGAGGAAGAGGGGGGGGGGGGATTTTTTCCTTCTTTGTAAATTCTCCCTGCCACTTGGTTCTTCTCTAACTTTGAGATTTTCCTGCAGGAGCATATGGAGGAATTTTCCAAGCACCTTCACACTACTCCTTCACATCGATATATCTGAACCAAACTGGCGTAAAACTCGTGAAGAAATTTGGAAATTGGCAATTTATCAGGAATGGTTTGAGAAATAGAATGCCATACATTTACGGTTCAAGACTAACAACAACAGATACCCCGAAGAGTAATAAATATGGTTCCATTACCGGTAAGATGTTTATTCCTTGACCTCCCTGGAGGTAATTGATTTTGTTGCGTGACAGGGCAGTAGTAGTTCAATCGTTCAATTCCGGGTGCGCCAAAATGAACTATGCACGTTTGGCCGACCACAATGAATCGTACACAGGCCAATTTTGAAGATTCATGACTTAATCTTTAGCAGAAAGCCTGAATTAGATTCTAGGATTTTTGCACATTTTTTTCTCAGTTTTTAGAGCTAGAAGCGAGTTTCTTAAAATTTGCGTTGAATGGACAAAGAGAAGACTTTTTGGTGGTGATTTGGGATTTAGAAATCGATTAATTAATCGATAAAGTTAATTGATACAATTAATCAATTTCTAAATCCCAAATCACTAATAACAGGTCTTCTCTTTTTCCATTCATGTCGATTCTTTAGAAAACTTGATCGACGTTTTTTCATCGTTTTTAGTGTTTTCGAGAACGAAAATTTTAAGAAACCGCGTCTAGCTCTAGAAAATGAAAAAAATTTGCAAAATAGCCTAGAATCTAATTCAGGCTTTTTGCTATAGACTAAATCATGAATCTTCAAAATAGGTGCAGTGTACGATTTACTTTGGTCTGCCAAAAACATGCATAGTTTATTTTGGTGCACCGGGTACTGAGTGAGTAAAAAAGGCATTCCCGTTTGAAAGGCTAATGCTCCCTGGATATGAAGGCGATATTATTAGAGAATATATCATTTATTGGAAGACATGTTCAAATCCATTTTAGAACTTACCTGTTTGAAGTCGGCCACTCCGTTCTGAAATTATGAGGGATTTTCTGAGGAAAGCCAATTCAAGAAACCTTTAAAATGGGCCTAGAATCACGACCAAATTTTCCTACTCTTTCTGCCAATCGCAGCAATGACTTCAATACATTTTAGCATCTGGTATCCTCTTGGGAGAGCAAATCTCCTTGAATGGTGATGTCGTTATGCCTGGTAGGGATGATGCATTTTTGAGAAAATCACTCATAATTTCACAACGAAGTGGCCGATTTCAGTCCGGTAAATTTTCAAATTTATTGAAACATATTCACTGTTGAGTGATATACTTGTCAATATTATTCTCTTGATATCCAGGGAGCAGTGGCCTTTCAAACATGGGGAGGGGTTGAGTCACTGGTACTTATTCCGAGTAGTTCATTACAGTAAAAACCCGCACATAAGAATCTTCATCTATTAAGAACCTACAGCCTGAAATAATATATTTTGTACCCAATAAGCAAGAACCATTTCAGGCTGATATCTAAACTAGGTTCTTAATAAAGGGTCTCATTCATTCATTGGGAAATAAATTTAACATTTTTGCCAATCAACCTCTTTCGTGAACTCCAAAACATTACTTACAGAACTGTGATAGGCAGGGCCTGCAGGGGTAAACTGGGTAAGATTGGGTTGAAATGGGATAGGGTCAAGAGTGCAAATAAGTTTGGCTAAGATTTAGATTCACATATTTCCCTATATTAAGAACCTAAACCCTGATTACTAGATGTGCCTCATTGCATAAGAACCTAAACAGGCTGACTTCAAAATCTTAGGTTCTTATGTGCGGGTTTTTACTGTATCAAATGACGTCGTTTTGTTACAAAGAACGCAGTGAACTAGGGGACTCCAGTAATATACCATGAAGGTTACAAAATGCTTTTTGTGTCAACATTATTGAATTAAATTTTTTAGATAGAAGACAAGTTTGCTTGTTTCAGGTAATTCCTCAAGTAGTATCCCTGCTGCATGGATAGGAAGAAGTAATAAAGGTTGGGATCAAAACGCAAGTCCAAATAATATATGGTGAGTTTGTAGGGCCTGTTTGAGCCAGCATGCCTTGCACATGCCATTTTTTGGTTGGCCTTTTTTATCGCCATTTTCATGGGCCATAAAGATTGCGACAACAAAGGCTAACCAAGAGATGACTATGCGCATACTAACCGGTTTTGTGTTGTACTGGAA
The DNA here is from genome assembly GCA_004194395.1 of Aurelia aurita complex sp. Pacific. Taxonomy (NCBI): domain Eukaryota; kingdom Metazoa; phylum Cnidaria; class Scyphozoa; order Semaeostomeae; family Ulmaridae; genus Aurelia; species Aurelia aurita complex sp. Pacific. The sequence goes on along the minus strand of REGL01001094.1, from coordinate 93,662 downwards.
AATATATAGCCCGAGGTCTTAACAGTACAGACCGAGCTTGCGAGGTCTGTGCAATAAGACCGAGGGCTTTATATTTTCCTGTACAACTACAAAACCGGTTAGTATGAGTTTTATTGCCTGATAGCTTCTAATCTTGACTCGTATCACTTACTCGAAAACGCATGTTGTTACTGTTATGTTACTTACGTTTATTGTAAATCTCACAGGCCTAAATCCGTTGCTGTGGTAACAAAAACGCGTCCT
>REGL01001094.1:72118-83918 GCA_004194395.1 Aurelia aurita complex sp. Pacific | reverse complement strand
GAAAACCAGGTAAGATATATCCCTTGATTGTTTTGGTTTATATTACATTGCCCTTCTGGAAATACCCAATACCGCCCTGCACCGTATATCAAACAAGATGCATTGAATCCCGGTGTTATCTGGTATTGGGTATCAGAAGATGACTGCTTAGCCGACCGAAAACCAGGTAAGTTATATCCCTTGATTGTTTTGATCTATATTGCATTGCCCTCCTGGAAATACCCAATACCGCCCTGCACCGTATGTCAATTATCATGCATTGAATCCCGGCGTTATCTGGTATTGGGTATCAGAAGATGACTGCTTAGCCGACCGAAAACCACGTAAGTTATATCCCTTGATTGTTTTGATTTATATTACATTGCCCTTCTGGAAATACCCAATACCGCCCTGCACCGTATATCAATTATCATGCATTGAATCCCGGTGTTATCTGGTATTGGGTATCAAAAGATGACTGTTTAGCCGACAGAATACCAGGTAAGGGATTGTTCATCAGACCTACGATGTTAAATTTCGCAAAAATAGCATCCGTTCCTTTTTTGATGGAAACGCCAGAAGACTTGTGATTTCTCATCCTTCTAACAAGGACTCGTAATGTTACAAATTTAATGTTACATTACAGTGCATCATATTTCAGTACACTGAAAATTGACGGCAAGCCCACCCAGGACGCATCAATGCTTGAAGGTGTTGTGGCGCAGTGGTGTGATCCCCTGACTTTTCAGACAGAACAGTCAGGTGGACAGGGTTCAATCCCAGGTAGATCCCCACCAATTGAGGGTTAGTACAGGGATCGCATACTTTGATTAGGTCTTCTCTACTTCTGCGATCCCAGCGCTTGGCGCTAAAATTGCAACTTCAATTTTACCTTCACTTGTCACTTTCGATTGCTACAGACATTGAAGAATCACTGAAGTTAAATTTGTATTCGAGTGAACACGATAATCTACCGTGACTGCCAACAGCATTATCTTACAGGACTGTTCCAAAGGTTATCAGAAACCAGTACTAGACAGCTTCGTAATACCTGCACAGACCTTTATGTACCATTGCTAAAAACCGCATGTGGCCAAAAATGCTTCTCATATAGAGGGGCCAAACTTTGGAACAAACTAAAAAGAGAAAATAAGATGGCCAGTACTTTCTCACAATTCAAATCGTCATTGAAAAATGCCAGATCCTGTACATAATCACACTTTTCCTTTTGACTTTTGATACCTATATATTAGTTTTTATCTTGATATTGTAAGTTGCTTTTTTTCTTTCTTTTAACAGGGCNTCAATTTTACCTTCACTTGTCACTTTCGATTGCTACAGACATTGAAGAATCACTGAAGTTAAATTTGTATTCGAGTGAACACGATAATCTACCGTGACTGCCAACAGCATTATCTTACAGGACTGTTCCAAAGGTTATCAGAAACCAGTACTAGACAGCTTCGTAATACCTGCACAGACCTTTATGTACCATTGCTAAAAACCGCATGTGGCCAAAAATGCTTCTCATATAGAGGGGCCAAACTTTGGAACAAACTAAAAAGAGAAAATAAGATGGCCAGTACATTCACACAATTCAAATCGTCATTAAAAAATGCCAGATCCTGTACATAATCACACTTTTCCTTTTGACTTTTAATACTTATATATTAGTTTTTTATCTTGATATTGTAAGTTGCTTTTTTCTTTCTTTTAACAGGGCAGTTTGTAGCCTGCGTGCAGACTCTACTGATTCCCTAAAGAAAAGTGAGGTTCCTAGGCAGTTTGTAAATCAATTTTTGTATTATACGTTGAATACTTACCCTGTATAAATATTATAAAATGAAATGAAATGAAAATTTCAGGAGCTATCTTCTTTCTTTTCTTTTCTAGTTGACGGTGGCCTCAGTCAATGGAGTCTATGGTCACAATGCTCTGGTTTCTGTACAAATGGGACACAAACAAGATCCAGAAAATGCAACAGCCCTTTCAGGCGATGTGGCGGAAAAGAATGCGACCCCAAAAAACCTTTAGTTGAGACTAGGAACTGTGCTGCAAGTTGTCTAGGTAGGTACTAGTCTGATTACTTAAATTCCTTGTATCCCTGTCGTAAATGAAACAGTAAAAGATGACACATTTCAGCTATCACATTGGAAGGTTCCAAATCTTTTTCTCGGCGTAAAAAGATGGGTGTAAAATTCAATGACCTATTTCTTCTGTTTTAATGACTTGAAAGAAACTTTGGATACTTATCTATAATTCTACCGTTGGACTTTCCAGAATTTTGGATATTTTTCGAAATTGCAGCGTATTTACATTTCAACTGATTTTAGGATATGACGTCATCAAATTTCTAAATCATAAACCAGATGAGTGACAGACTTTTGCTTGATACAATATTGTAGGCATTCATAAACTATGGCGTTATTCAAAATTGCGTCATGTTACGTCAAACAGTTTAGAAATCACGATGGTTTTAAGTTTTTTTGAAAATTTTTCTTGAATTCTTGAAAAAGAAGAAAATCACTCTAAATCTGAAAATATCTAACATTTCCGAAAAGTCCAACGGTAGAATGATAGAGAAATAGCTCAGGTTTCTTTGAAGTCATTCAGTTCAAAGAAATAGGTCACTCAATTTTACACCAGCCTTTTTAAAGATTTGGAACCTATACTTCACATGGAGAGGCAAAATGTAGCAAAAATCCCATTCGGCACACAGATAATGACGAAAATTAGCGCACATATGTAGAATAAAAAGAAAGTTCACATCGTCGATTATAGATTGCAATTAAAGGGGCTGGGTCACGAAAAGTAAACAAACTTCTTTCGAAACGACGATTTTGCAGTTTTTTGATAGGCCATATCAGACAGATTTTCCATTATTTTTGTCAAAATGAAAGTGCTATTTTGAAGATGAACTTGAAGTTCAGAGAGAAACAAACGAAACAACCATATGTTGTAAGATTGCAAAGATATTGGTGGATTTTTAGTAGTAACTTTAATGTGGATTCACCCCATCCACCAAAGTTTGCCCAGAACACAATGGCCACGTGTGGGAAAAATATAGATTATAGAGATAGCAGGTTTGTTTACGGTTACGTCACCCAGCCCCTTTAAATCAAACCTACATTTAAATCAGACATCAAAATTCGTTGAAGTTTCCTCCTTGCATATGATATTTGTTAAATGAGCTCTGAGGTGGGAGGTTGTTTTGAGGGGGGGGGGGGTTATGCGCAAGTGACAGATTTAGCGAGGATTACGATACAGTAAAAACCTAGTAGAGTTGTCCAATTCAGCCTGACATAGGTTCTTATGTAATTATTGGTATAAAGTGAGAATCATTGTGTGTGACCTTTGGGACCAAATATGGTAGACAAGATAGTCCCAGTTATCGCAACAACAACAACAACGACAACAATAAAAAATTTTTACTCAAAGTGTTGCTATGGTTTCCATATCCGGATATGAAATCGAGTGAAACCATTTCGTCCTACTTTTCAATGTGACAGTCCATGAGTCGTAGTTTGAGCTTCCATCAGTCTATCAATAGCAATAAGTACGAACTTGTAATCAATCTACAAATACGGTTTAACTTCCTTATGTATTTCATTTCAATGTGTTAAGGGAAGAAGTTTAAATTAATTCTAGTTTAGTTTCAAGTTTTTTTCAGTCTGCGCTCCTTTCCCTATAGCAAGAGATGTACTTTCATCCTGTACAATTTGATGCAATCACCAAATATAATTTCAATGTTAGCCTGAATACTGTTGTCGTCTAAAATGCGAAGTATCTTAAAGGCATTGAGTCATGGTAAATAGACCGCGTATACCCAGATCGCAAAAATTGCTGAGTCATGATGATCGCTTACGCCAATCTGATTGGCTGTTATTGAAACTGCACAAATGATATTGTAACCTCGTAATGGGCTAAGCGTAGCCGACGTAGTCTCGTATTTGTGAAGTTGATGTCTGATCACATGAAAACAGACTGATCACATGAAAGCAGATAGATCCCCAGCGGAGAATCGCTATTTACCATGACTCAATGCCTTTAACTATCAGCCTGATTTTGAAATAGAAGGTTTTATTCGCGAATTTTTACTCTGTTTATTCTTCCTGTCTTACCTTTTTATAGTGAGTGGAATAAAAAGTGAAGGTGACAAATTTTGCTTGGAACCACAGACACGTAGCTGTAATGTCCCAGATGGCACATCTGTAGTCAGAAGGAGTGGCACAAAGGCTTGTGATGAAAAATATGGCAAATTTACGTTTGATTCAGACACAGGAACAATCACTCATAAATGTAGCGGAAAGATGGTTTGCCCAATTCGAAACAAGAGTTTGAGAAATGCAAAAATTGTTATCAGCAGTATGTGCCCTGCAATGGCAGGATCAAATTTCTTCTTACGCACTCAAGGTAAATTCGTAAGAATATTTGTATTCCTATCACCTATCCCTTTGAATTGAATTATATGAAAGGATCTTTAGCTATTTCGCTATAATTCTACCTTTGGATTTTTCTGAAATCTTCAATATTTTCAGAATTAGAATGCTCTCCTCCTTTTTCAAAAATTCAAGAAATGTTTTGAAAAAAATACTTGAAACCATCGCAATTTCTACAATTTTTGACGTAGCATGAAATTTTTTTCAAGAAATCCATAGTTTCTAGCTCATTTTATACCTTGACATCTGTAAACAAACATAAAAGATCCTGAAACAATGCAAATTGAGGCCAGGATTGCCTGTAAAGAACCCAGAAATATTAATTTGACCATATTTGATGCCCAAAAATATCATGGCAATGATTTCAGTTTATGTTGGACCCAAAAATATCACTTTTGGCAATACTCTGACCCAGAAATATCGGACTTACCTCCCCGTATGTGCATGTACTGAGTGCCCCCCCCCCCTGGGGGTGTTATGTTACGGTGTTGTTTATTTGCAACCCAGGCAGCCTCATATTGTTGAGATTTATTTTCTAATTCATTACTTTAAAACATTTTCCTGTCACGCTCCTTCGCAGCGACTTTCTTTCTGCGTCAGATTTCGCAAGATTACTACGTATAGAAGTTACTATAAAATTAATTGTGAAAACAAGCGTTTTGAAGTTGGTTTAAGAATAACAGGGGGTTAAGCAAAATAAACAAATTTATGACACAAGGACAGACAAAGTCAAATCAAAGTCAAAGACAAAGTTTCTTGCAACTTGCTTTGTTTTATGGCTTGGCTGATCTTTCTTTTGATTTCTAGTTGGATCAATAAATTATAATGGTTATTGCATCTGGCCACAAGGACGTGTGCGCCCGAATCAAACCCTTGTTTTGTGGAATGGCTGCTTTGAAAGTAAGGTCAAAATGGACTTCTACGAAATAGGTAGGTGTACAGCTTTTCTTAGCCCATGCATCAACTATTTGGTTGTTGTTTTGGAATTGTGTCGGGAATTTAGGATGAAGTGGAAGGGAAATGACAATCGTGTTTTCTAAATTTTTGAAATTCTCAACAGCAAGATTGTTGATTTACAATTTCCTTTTTGGGAAACTATTTTCAATTCGAGGCAAAAGCTGAAATCTTTAGCTCAACATTACATCGAGGCAAAAGACGTGACGCAGTTTTGTGAAAAGGTTCCAACTTCTGCTAAGTTCACTCTCTTTGTTCTGCCAAGTTCAGTCTTTAGAAAATTTGATCGCTATTTTTCGATAAAAAAATCCAAGAATCCTTAATATATCGATAAATTGGCGTCCGAAAAATCGACAAAAAATAACCGAGAATAGTATAGGATATTGACAAAAGATTAAATCAAAAGATATTTGAAATTGGTCCAATGTGTGATTTTTCGTGGCCTATCGAAAGTGAGAACTTTTTCTTGATCACCCTATACATGTTTCAAAATATTGCAAAATGTTTCAAAAAACTTTTGATGTTTCGCTTTCGCCCATCGGACACATAGATCACTGTTTGTTCTCGACTAAAACATAATGCCAACCACGAAACAGTACTGGCTGAATCAAACAAAATTTAAAACGTTTGATTGGCTGTGGAATAAAACGTACGTGGCCGGTATTCAAAACTAAATTTTCAATTTATCACTCAAAGGCCAAATGAGATGTGGAAATTTTGTTTGGTAAAGTCACTGATCTTTTTGACCCAAATATAAGGAAAATGCTGATAAGGGGTTTGTATGCGAAGGAGGATTCCACTTTTGATTCTGCTCCATGATCTACTTGCCATTTTGACTTGATAAATGGCCGACCGCTGGTTTCAGTCATCGGGCAAATTTGGTCTCCTGAAGCTCATAGCTCCATCATTTTTCAACCGATTTTCATGGGGATGGTGACAAATTTTAGTTGAACATCTGAAGAGCACCATCATGCAAAGGTTTGCTGAGAATCTTTTGCCGTTTTGTCGCAATCTTCAGACAAACGGGGCACAATTTTTTTGGGACACCCTGTACTTGCCATTGAAATAGACATTCATCAAACTTCTCCGTTTCAGAAACAGAATTTAGAATGTCAATGACGATTTTCAATTTCTTTCAGCCCATGGTGCAGTAAAAGCAGAAATGTGGACTGGAACTAAATCTAGATCCCAGTTCAAAACATTAACTGAAGATGCTAGATACCCAAATAACCCAAGCAACTCTGGTTACCTTGACAACATTGATATCCCATACAATGTTGGGTCTTCATACTCCATGCGACTTCGAACATTGTTCCTGGCACCGGAAACAGGACACTATCAATTCATGGCTACCTGCGATGACATTTGTCAGGTTTATCTCAGTAATTCAACTGATGCAGCTAATAAGGCAACTATCATTACGATCACAAGTTGGCAGAAAAGATACAATTGGAATGCGTAAGTTACCAAATTTAAAGGGGGTGTACAATATTTTTTTAAGGAATCAGAACAACCCGCGTACGTGACTAAAGCCTTGCGTTTTTTATAGTGGCCAGTTTTATCGCAGCTTCTACGTAAGTTTAATTGCAGTGTTTTCTTGCCTATGTCTATGAAATGTGATGGAACTTTTGATATCCATTAAAACTTTCAAATATTCGGCCGTAGAAAATTAGAACAAATCCTCCACCAAAGCTTCGATCACCAAAATTGTCGCAGATACTTTGGATTACTATTCTCTATGCAAAATCGCCATTAGCTATCTTGTGTTTAGCCTAAACACATGCGATGATTTGACACGCAGCGCCACGTAGCGAGGATGGGTGGCACAGCACCTTTAACTTTAAGGCCAACTTCTAAATGAAATGCATCTAGGACGTGGCAACATTGCTGAACGTTCAACTACCGCGTGAATCAGGAAAATGTATCCTTCTGAAATTATGAATTGGCAGATAATCCTTTGTTTGACATGCCCAAACATAACTAAAACTTGATTGCTCACCATACTGGTCCAATCTTTCAGATCTTAAAAAGGTGGATGTAAAATTATATTGCATTTTACTTTGAACTGAATGGCTTGAAATGAATTTCTGCTATTTTGCTGTAAATTTTTGATATCTTGATTTTTTCCCAAATGGCCACAATTTAAGTATTTTTGAAAAAATTCATGGTAAATTAATTCCTCCTCCAGACACTCTTCACAACACTCAAAGAGCATCATGTTAGAAAGTGGCAAATTGTATTACATGGAAGGAATATTCATTGAATATGGAGGGGATGACCATTTCTCCGTTGGTGTCCGTTTACCCAGTGGTAAAGAAATCAAGCCAATCACCAAGTACTTCTTGAGGAGCATAACATGATCAGTGATCATTAAACAATACCTAATCACCAATTACTAACGCTTATCATTAAGAGTGTGCTTTATTTTAGAATACTTTTATTTACTTTGCTTTGAATCCTTCTCTGCATGTAATCAGTCATTATAATCAACTTTAAAAACGCTGTGTTTTATTTAGTTTCTTTCCTTTCATGCCTATCTAGACTGAGTTATTGCCATTGATAGACTGATGGACGCTGACGCTATGATCAGTTTGAGCAAAAAAAGACGTTTTTATTGTTGTTGTTGTCATTGTTGTTGTTGTTGTTGTTGCGGTAACTGATAACTGGGATTCTTTCGTGAGTCCAGGCCTATCATCATTGTCAGTAAAAGCTGATTTCTTGTAAGGGGAATTTTCTGAGCAGCCAGAAGTTTACAGAACAGAAGGACGCTCGCTCGGCTGCATCTTTCTATTGAACTTCAGACATGCGCCATTCTGACACGTGAAGAATCATCGTCCATGCAATTTCTCAAATAAATTAAAATGCTTATTTTCCTGTTTCTATTTCCTTCTATTTATTTCAGCATTTCATTTTTAATTCGAAAGGGGAAAGGCCACGATACCAGCGTCGATCGTCGGATCTGAAGATGCTTGCGGTGACGAATAAATGAATAAGTTTGTTGGCAGAAACACCACAACACGAAGAAAACCACAACAGCAAATGTGTGTGAATTTAAAGAACATACTGCTAGTTATTTTGTTACACGGCGTCGATACGTTCGATCGCAGGGTCGATTCGAAATTCCAAGAAATTAGAGCCATACGTAACTTTCAAATTGATAAAAGAAAATTGATGAAGGTCAACAACAAAAAATCTGCATAAACACTCAATCTTGAAGGTGGCATTTCTTGAAAACAAGTAGGGCACGTTGTGGTTTATTTTGTTGCAAAATCCAGGGCGCCATGCTATTTGCGTTGAGTCCCTTCCGATCCCAGCTCCCTCGTTTAGTCTGCTTGACATTTTGACATGACATACGTTTCAGCTACTGGTCACATCCTCTGCGCAGGAGAACAGAAACGAGGCTGAGTTGGGCGCCAAATATTTAGGCCCGTTGGAAGAGCCGGCCACATGATTTGGGTGCATGGAAAGAAACTGTCAAGAGTCGTGCAAGAATTAATTGAAATCTTTTTCAGATGAAGCAAGGTATGTGTCACTAACTAGGCAGCATGTCACATTAGCAAGTAAGTGGTAACATGATGAGTCTTGGCCTTCGCCCTTCTTGATGCCTTTTTTGCTTGCTCTTCAAAAAAGACAAATTGGGATGGGANTTCGATCGCAGGGTCGATTCGAAATTCCAAGAAATTAGAGCCATACGTAACTTTCAAATTGATAAAAGAAAATTGATGAAGGTCAACAACAAAAAATCTGCATAAACACTCAATCTTGAAGGTGGCATTTCTTGAAAACAAGTAGGGCACGTTGTGGTTTATTTTGTTGCAAAATCCAGGGTGCCATGCTATTTGCGTTGAGTCCCTTCCGATCCCAGCTCCCTCGTTTAGTCTGCTTGACATTTTGACATGACATACGTTTCAGCTACTGGTCACATCCGCTGCGCAGGAGAACAGAAACGAGGCTCAGTTGGGCGCCAAATATTTAGGCCCGTTGGAAGAGCCGGCCACATGATTTGGGTGCATGGAAAGAAACTGTCAAGAGTCGTGCAAGAATTAATTGAAATCTTTTTCAGATGAAGCAAGGTATGTGTCACTAACTAGGCAGCATGTCACATTAGCAAGTAAGTGGTAACATGATGAGTCTTGGCCTTCGCCCTTCTTGATGCCTTTTTTGCTTGCTCTTCAAAAAAGACAAATTGGGATGGGAATCTCTAGATATGAAAATCTTTCTTCTTTTTCACTACTCTACTTCAACTGTTGAAGCAGTCAAGAGGACAGCATCTACAAGTTGGACAGTTAAGGCCTGTTATACATGATCCTGTCTCACTGGAATGGGATATCTCGCCCTAGCCAGGAGTTTTTTCTTTTTTGGTACCAACATGATTTGATAAACCCCAAAGGAGTGAAAACAAAAGTAACAAAATGAAGCTATTTGAAGCTTTGTGAGCTGCCAGACTGGAATCAGTGTATGGTGCGCCACAGATCTTTGGCGCACACCATAGTGCATTCCAATTTTTCTCTCCGCCGGATGTTCCCGCCAGGGATAAGGGCACAGTAGGATTCCTTGCCAGTGGCAATTTGGCGCTGTACACCAACTGGCCACCAGACCACAAAAAACGTAATTTCTCTTCCAAAACCTTGGCATGAAAAAATTTGAAGATAGCTCTCCACCGGAATTTCTCTGGCGGGAGGGCCTTGGAATGCACCCTGAGGCGCACAGACCCAATCTAAAGAATAGAAATAACACTAGAACAAAAGAATTGGCATATATCTGTGGCGCATGGCGCACCCAGATTCCATGTGGGGTGAGCTGCAAGGCTGTGCATTATCTTTTGTTTCTTTTCATCTAATCCCTTTGTTCCCTCGCGGCGGGGTTTCGGCACACAAATAAACATGGAATCAATACAATACATATGTTAACTAACACCAAAAGATTTGAGCAAAATGCGTTAGCAATGCTCAGTATTGGCGTTAAAAGAATACAGATTCCACTGTAACAGCTATGCGGAATGGGGTAAAATTCCCATGTAAACCTGGCAAGGGGGATCATGCAAAGAGGCCCTTACACAAATGTCTAATGCAACACTGCATTTCTATACCAATTTGTCTCCCAGAACTATCATCAAATGTATATGCCATTGTTGGTGATGTCACACAGATTCATCAGTACATTGCAAGAAGATGTCTCAACTGTTAAAGGTGTCCTGAAGCGAAAATTTTATTGATACAAATGAACAGCACTGTCGATTGATAAGTAATCCTGTTTAAATTTCTTTGATATCTCATTTCGTTTTCAAGTTATTCACTGATTTTATGTTTCAGTTGATGACGTCATTTTGTTTGTAAATGACTAAAATAACATATGGAAATATAGCTGTATCTGATCTTTGAAAGATTACAGTTGTAGGGTTGTAGGAAACATTTCAGCTGAGCTGAATAGATTTAATAAAATTGCCTCATGACTTAATATGATGTTTAGAAAGGCATGTTAATGGTGCAAAGTTTTTTAAGTAGATTTCTCTTTGGAAACATGGTCAACCTTGTATAGTTTCTTTACTTTTTGCAAACAAAATGACGTCATCAGCCAATGGTACAAAACAGTGGATAACTCAAAAATGAGACAAGGTATCAACAATTCTTAAACGGCGTTTTTTATCAGTCAACAGCACTATTCATTTGCATCAATAAAAATTTTCGCTTCAGATCTCCTTTAACACCAAGAGATTTAAGATTTAAAAATTTTGGCTGTTGAAAGATTTTTTTTTGCAACATTCAGACAAATATGAGATCTATCTGCATGGTTTCACCCACATTGGCCTGTCAGAGCAGAAACTGCGCTTGCATGCGCCAAAATTCGTAACTTTGAGCCCCCTTAGCTGAAGCTGTTGTGGTGCAGTCGTGTAATCCTCTGACTTTGCAGCCAGAACAGTCAGGCAGACAGGGTTCAATACCTGGTAGAGCCCCACCACTTGAGCGTCATGACAAGGGGTCGCGGACTCAGTTAGTGCTTTAGCTACTTCTGTGACCCCAGCGCTTGGCACTAAAAACCCGCAACTTCACCTTCACCATTTTTCATTTCAAAAAGCTTATGCATCAAAACATTTCCTTATATCAGATTGCTCTCTTGCGTCATTGCTGCTCTGTCCATTGGCCTATTATATATTTGATGGCTGTCCTGGGAAATGGTAAGGGGTAGAAATGCGCTTTTATGTTGAATGAAATATTACTTGTTATTCTAGTTCTGTTAAACAAAGTTAACAATGTGAAAATTTTAACAATTGATTGAAATGAAGGTTATGCCCTTAAAATATCAGTTAAGTGATAAATAATTTGAATTAGTTTTCCAAATTATATATTGTTGAAAATAAGAAGATAGAGTACTTTTTGAGATGGTATACCGTAAAAGCTCTATTAAGCCCCTTCTCTTTTAAGCTCCTC
>REGL01001094.1:50605-69776 GCA_004194395.1 Aurelia aurita complex sp. Pacific | reverse complement strand
TAGATCAATACAAAGGTTGGTCTTACTCAAAGCGTCGAGCCTCCGAGTGGCAAAGAGCGTTAGATGTCAAACGATTTCTCATCTCATCCGGCGCAGTGGACCATATTTCGACAAAGGAAGTAATGATGTGGTGCAGACGGCATGGCTATACACCACCAGAGCTTGAAACAAACGTCACTGATGCCCAGGCCCACGATTACTGTCCGCGCTGTGGTAAATGCTTCCCACCAAAAGCAAAATCTGATGCCTCCGCAGCGACAAATCGCTGGTGCAGTGGTTGCCTGTCTTCTTTGAATATAAAGCAAATTAATTCCCTGACGTCATTTGAAGACTTATTACATAATCTTAGCTGTCAAGAGTCACGATTAGAAATGCTAAAAGAAGACACTGGAGAAAAGATCGATGCGGAAGATGATATTTTAGATGTTGTTGGCTTTAACGTAGAGAATCGTTCTGCTGGATGTAACGAGCGAGAGCCCTTGATCGACATTTCTAAATTGCCATCAACTTCACCGTCTTTCGAGACTGATTGGATCTTCGAGGCTGCAGCTCAAATCGAGGTTCATCTCCCATCTATTGACGTTAACGGCCGAAAGGTCTCAGTATTACAGCAACTATTATTAACTGCAATGAAAACCATGGTCCGAGAGATTCTAACACACTCCTATGCAACTGCAAAGAACTTTGAATCCAACCTAGGCCCAGTTTTAGTGACTCCTTTGCATGTTCACAAAGCTTTGAGGGAGATTCCTCATTTGGACTTTTTGACGAATAATTGTTTGGGAATTCGAGAAGAAGATGGAAATATTTGAAGTATGTTGTGATTTTTTACGATAAGTTTTGTCCACAATTTTTTTTAGTAGCATTACTTTGGATAGGTCCTTTTTAATATGCATATCAGTTCTGGTTATACTCAGCCGAAAATTTGTATTTTATGGAAAATTTATTCCACTATAGCCAAAAGGCTTAGGAGTATCTCTTCCAATGCTTGGAAGTCAAAAATTCAATTTATTTACATTCTCGAAGCATTTACTTTAAAAGACAACTACAAAATGATACCACACGGAATTTGGGAATACATAGCAACCCTGCGGCCATTTCACTTGACATAGAGACATACAGGGTGTCCCAAAAAAATTGTGCCCCGTTTGTCTGAAGATTGCGAAAAAACGGCAAAAGATTCTTGCAACATTTTTGCATGATGGTGCTCTTCAGATGTTCAATTAAAGTTTGCCATCATCCCCATGAAAATCCGTTGAAAAATGATGGAACTATGACCTTCAGGAGACCAAATTTGCCCGATCACTGAAACCAGCGGTCGGCCATTTTGTCTTACTATTTTCCAGCGGTAAATAACTTCATGGATTGAAAATAAAACAGCAGCCTCCAATGTCATAGCTTTCGTGAAAATTCCGATAATCTTGGAGAGTTCCACTATTTCTGACCTCACAGAAATTATTTCTTACCTCACGTGAAGCTACTTATATTATCACTGCAAAATAGTAAGACAAAATGGCCGACCGCTGGTTTCAGTCATCAGGCAAATTTGGTCTTCTGAAGGTCATAGCTCCATCATTTCTCAACGGATTTTTACGAGAATGGTTGCAAACTTTAATTGAACGTCTGAAGAGCAGCATCATGAAAAAGTTTGGCAGGAATCTTTTGCCGTTTTGTCGCAATCTTCAGGCAAACGGGGCACACATTTTTTGGGACACCCTGTAGATATTACAAAAGTAACTAAACACAAAGAAAGATAATTTTACACAAGAGAGTTAGGGCATAAGCATCAGATCCCCAAAAAAGGACCGCACAAATGCCCAACGCATTCCCCGCCCAATCCAGGATTGAGCCCCTTGTCATCACGCTCAAGTAAGTGGCGGGATTCTACCTGGGATCGAACCCTGCCCTCAGGCGTGCATAATGTTCAAACCTGCCTGGGAGCGGTAGAAATTCTCTGAAAACCTGCCTGCATATCAATTTGTACAGCTAAGGTAGAGAAAACTATTACCAGAACCAGTAAGAATGCAGGTATCAAACAGTAATAAGTTTTTACTCCTAGAGCAACGAAACAAGTAAGTCAAGGGCCGCTTTAGAATCTCAGCTTTAAAGGGTTCACTAAAGAACTGCATGCCATGTGAGAAGATTATCTTACTGCAATTACATTTAATAAGTACTATTGAAAAAAACTGCCTGCAAAATATTGGTTTGGCAAAAGCTGCCTGGGAACTTTGTTCCCATGTTCCCATGTTTATGCACGCCTGCCTGCCCTCCTGAATGTTCTGACTCCAAAGTCAGAGGATTACACCACTGCGCCACTACACTTTCTCAGAGTAAAAAACTCAAAACTGGTTTCAAACCTCGAACCTCAAAATTCAAATTTAAACATGAAGGCCGATCTCCACCAGACTATTGTCATAAAATTTCGCAACGCCCCGTAGAGCATTTCTGATCGAAGCCTCGAGAAAATTCGCTAGACGACAAATATTTGAAGTGGTTTGATTTTTATTTCATTTTAGATTATTTAGGCACGTTAGCCCCGTCACCGTCAGTTCATCAGAATTGCTTTTCAGGGGGCCGTGGCAAGAATTATATCTTTACTAGTTATAAATCTACCACATAAAAGTAACAAAATAAGCATTTATAGTATTATCTGTTTTTGAACCTATTGTTGGAGGTGGCAAGGAAGGGTGCCTGTTTTACATCATGTTCAAATTGATTCCAAAGCTTTGGTCCACAAAAAGATATAGCCTTTTTCTGCAAGGGAAGTAAAAGATCAGCTTCAGTATTTCTCAGTTTTCTGACATTTCGAGTCGAACTTTTGACAAACAAGTTGGAAAGGTATTCAGGTACGAGACCATTTTGCGATTTTTACATATTAGTGGCAGTTTCGCTTCTAATGATATCACTGAGGATTATATTTCCGGAAGATTTTGTTCGCTGAGTTTTACGGCCAATGGAATCGCAGGATTGCTCCGGCCTCGCTCCAATTTGGGAAAATTCGGAAAGCGTATTCGTGACGAAGCCACACAAGTTGATGGAGATCAAAACAACTTTTTCCCTGCGAATTTTTTAGGACGATCGTCGAAAAGATCGTCTAGTGAAGATCGCCCTCTATTGTGGGACTGAAATAAAAGCGCTCGCTTCGCTCGCCATTCCATATTCCTTCCTTTGCAGAAGGCGCCAGGCGCCCCGTTCTAAGGAATTTGACGTTTAGAAACTGTTTCAGTTTTTGGTAATGAGTGCCAAATGTTTTTAGGAAAAATTGCATCACCATCCCAAATCATCGTGTAAAAACATGGGTAGTTAGACACTGCTGGTGTGCTTCTATGGAGGAGCGCTGGATATTATGTATCTGCGGGGGAAATTTTTTTGCAGTACTGCGGAGGAGATATCGAAAGAACAAAAATATTAAACTATCTCTTCGCTTCCGATATCTCCTCCGCAGTACTATAAAAATTTCCCCCGCAGATATCTCCTCCGCAGTACTATAACTCCACAGTACTATAAAAATTTCCCCCGCAGATATCTCCTCCGCAGTACTATAAAACATTTCTCCCGCAGATATCTCCTCCGCAGTACTATAAAAAATTTCTCCCGCAGATACATATTATCCAGCTCTTCTCCATAGAAGCACACCAGCAGTGTCTAACTACCCATGGTAAAAATAGCAACATCTTGCGATGCGACATTTCTCCTCAGGCAGAAGTGCTGTTATTTTGAGCGCAATGACACTCGTGTGGTTGACGTAACAAGGTTAAAAGCCAGGCACTTCCGCTAAAATCTTTCATCAATGAAGCGCAAACGAACGCGTCTATAGAACAAACCTGAGTCAACTGAACGGATTTAACTGAGTGGTTTGTTTAGTCTGAACGGTAGCACGTTTTTTGTTAGCCTGTGGACAGTTGTTTGTTGTGAAAGTCAACAGTTGATCGATTTAGCATTCACTTCGCAGAAGAACGATATTTTTGAGACGTTTTGTTTGGCTGATTTTAGCCGACGTTTTACTGAAAATCTATCCATACAAGATGATTGTTAAAGTCTTTATTTTGGGATGTTTCTGTCTGCTGCAACTAGCATCCTGTTGGAAATTAAAGAACGAAACGCAAGGTACGTATTTTAGATATTACATTGAGAAGACAATCTTTTGTTTCTTAGGCCATAAGGTCTTTGATTTTGGCGCAGATGTCGCGGGAAAGGTTGGACAAATTTTCAAAATGTCTGTCTGGGGATTGGATTTGAGGACTCCGATTTCATCATAGAATTGCATTTTCTTGGCTGCCGGCCAAATCTACCTGCGAATTTTATGCGTTTCTCATTTTACGTTGATACTTATTCGTTGATATTTATATTCATACGTTTTTTGCTGTGCATTTTATGTTTAAGTTTTGAGGATTGCTGATTGGACAAGAAGATGACAATAATAAACACACACCTATTTTTTATAACAAACTGCTCATAAGAAACTCAGATCGCTAAAACTTTCAGGAACTCTGGTAGTACTGGGAGACTTTTTAGCAACTAATTATTCTAATCAAAGCTATCCTTGGCAAATTTTTAATCTAAGTTCACCTGTATCAACTCGTTTCTTGTATCATATTACTCTGAAGGTGCTCGAGTATTGTACTGTCTAGACATCGGGAAGGCTTGATAATATGTTTTTGATGCACAGGTTTTTTATAAGAAGCCAAGAATTGAGCCAGTACTGAAAGTTTCTCAAAACTATCAGATTTTGAGGAGTTGGAATTTCTTATAAATTTCGAACGATCTTCCTTCATGTTCATCACTACCCATACCCTCCTGAATGTTTCAAAACAAAGTTCTTTCAAGCCTTTCCAATGTTTACACATTGCTCGGGACCTCGAGTACCTTACGCGAGGAATATGATGCAGGAAAAGAGACGTAGGAACCGGGCGAAATAAACAAAGAAGTGCCCTTTTTATTT
This sequence comes from Aurelia aurita complex sp. Pacific, assembly GCA_004194395.1. Taxonomy (NCBI): domain Eukaryota; kingdom Metazoa; phylum Cnidaria; class Scyphozoa; order Semaeostomeae; family Ulmaridae; genus Aurelia; species Aurelia aurita complex sp. Pacific. Next base: position 64,834 of record REGL01001094.1, on the reverse strand, counting down.
TCAGGAATTGCCCCTTTAGCTTAATAAAAAAAAGTGCCGAAGTGTCGTGCCCTCCCCCAAGTTTGAGATGCTTCCTACGCATTGTTCCTACGTCCCTGTGCAGGAAGCAAGTGAAAATAAAGAGAGAAGATGCTAAGGAGTTCCTTTATCAAAAGAATGGTTTCTTGAGTTACATTTTCATAGTACTGGAGTTTCTTAATCTTTTGGCGAACTGAGAGTTGTAAGAGCACTTTCTTATAGGCCCCTGGGTCAGCGGTTGAATCGAATGAGCGCTATGCTAGTTTCTTATACAAAAATACGTGTACTCAGCAATAGCATTAGAGGGAACAACAATTGCAGGGTGCCTCAACAGTAGGCCTATTCTTCGTCGCCCGCATGGTTATCCAATAGAAAAAATAAAATCTGTAATCATGTTAGATTTCCGCCAGCTTTCCGGGTTTAGGATTCTTGGTTAACCGAAATCGATATTATTATCTCTTTGCCCTATTTTGAAATTTGACCTTAAAATGGAGAAATTCATATGTTTTCAAGTAAGAGATTTAAACCACGTTGTAATTCCATCCATTCCTGCCAAAAAGTCTCTTCAAATGTCTTTAAATAAATATTTCCAAGCCTCGGGGCACCTAGAGTCAAATAATTCGAAAAAGGAAAGGCCACGATACTAGCGTCGATCGTCCGATCCGAATAATTTATTTACTCATTCGGTGACGAATTAAATAAATTTGTAGGCAGACAGCAAATATATGAAAATCTATATTTTACCAACATTTCGTCCCGCCATGCAGGACTTCTAAAGGGCAGTTATGTCAGTAGCCCACGATTATGTCAGCACAAGGATAGACTAGAGCATTTCACATGTTCGGTTCGAGTTTCTTCTTCAGAGCAGCTTCAACAATTACTGTGTGACCACAAAGCTTTATTTAGCTCCCCCTATCTTTATTCAGCCCAATTCTCTAATAGGCCCCTCCCCTTGTTAAAGTTTAAGTAAGCCTCCCCTCTCTGAAGCCCCTCTCGTTGGTATTAAGTTTCTTTGGTTACCAGACTCTAGTACCCAAGGCGATATCAAATGCGAGAGTTTACCAAAGATTTGCCATTTATTTACCTAAAACAGGTTTGGCTGTTAATTTTGATATGATTGGGATGTCAACTTGACTCAAATTGTAGATGGATTCCGTAAAATCTTGGATAAAAAACCGAAAAGCTATCATTTATAGCCCGTCATTCGCCTTTGTGAAAAAGGCCCCCCTCTATTAAGCCCCCGGGGGGGGTACATAACATATTTAGGGTACGGGTATGTGCCGCGGTGGGTTTTTGGGCCCAAAATTCTCTAAACAAGGATCCTTTTTTCGGCAGATTTTCCATAAAGAAGGGTGGGGTTTCGCTGAGATTCGCAAAAAATGGTTAAAATGGGCAGTTTTCCGCCAAAATTCATCATAAAAGTGAAAACCGGGCGGCAGACCCCCGTCCATCCTCAAGTCATGTACCCCCCCCCCCGGGATTAAGCCATCTATTTTGCTTCCCCTCTGGAGTCTCCCAAGGCGAAGAAGATATTCGAAACGTCCGCAATGCATTAGCGTATCTGAATTCTCCACAATCATAGTTGGATAAGTACTGTATCACATGGACTGTCATAACTTTTTAACTGTAGACTGTACGCTTGCTGTGAAATTTGAAGACCCCCACATTCCGCGAACACTGCGTCCTAAAAAATGTATACGGATTTGGTTGCCGTTTGGTTGACTCTAGCGCTGTGAATTTAGCTTTAATCAATGGCTGCTAATCACTCTCAAAATCTTCTTCGATAGGTAACTTGAACATAGATGCCTCGTTTGTTGGTATTGGTGCTTTGAGAGCAGAAATGTTAATCTTGAAAGCTCAAATTTGCATCCACCTGCAAACCAGAGCTTTGGGCATTTGGCCTAAGCAAATTCCTGAAGCACATGGAAAGTAAGAACTGAAATTGATGAAAAATTATGAAACTCCCCAATAGGTGACTGGGAGGTGACTTCTGGAAAACAGAATAACACAATTTGATCTAATATTGTTCAAATTTTATCAAGGCTATCGTTGATTTATACGCTGTGCCTTAAGAAATTGCTTAGGTCAAAAGGCTAAAGCTTTGGTTTGCAGGAAGAGGCAAATTAACATGTCTGCTCTCAAAGCACCAATATCAACAAACGAGGTATCTATGTTCAGTTAACTATCGAGGAACATTTTTAGAGTGATTAGACATTGATTGAAGCTAAATTCACAGCGCCGTAGTCAACCAAATCCGTATACATTTTTTTGGGTCAACGGGTATATTTTCAAAAAATTTCTAAATCACGTTTCAAATTGATTCTACAACTTTGCATAACATTTCACTTGATTATCTGCAGTTGCTCAGATTTGCAAACTGAAGCTGTATTCTCCAGAAAATGGTCGCATCGATGAGCTTCTAGAAGAGACACCTGGGGAATTCGCTGCAACTTTCAAATGTAACCCTGGATATCGAATGATTGGAAACGAGAAAATCTCATGCAGAAATGGACACTGGGGAGGACCAGTACCTTGGTGTAAATGTAAGTTTTCTGTTTTCTCTGCGGTTTGTTTTCCTGTGTTTTCAGTTTGTTCCGCTGGAGAAAGTAAAGACCACAGGTAGCGAGGGATGATTTGATTTGAAAAAGTTAATAAATTATCTCGCAAGATTGTATATTTCTTGACCCGTTTTTCTTGTACTGCGCTGTTTTGACTAGGCCTAGGCCTCCAGGCGTAGACTTATGACGATGAATCCCTTGTATCCCTGCGGTAAACCTTGCTCAACAGGCAAAACACAGGGAAACAAGGAACTCTAAGTCATAAAGTCTAGCCTAAGCCATTGAAGTTGCGCATTTGTACACATTCCTCTAACGAACGAAATGAGACCTGTTCATGGACGAATCTAGACTGATTACCTTATTCTGTTGTATCTCTACGGTAAGCCATACCCAACAGTTAACTGCAGCAACATCATTCACGTCAAAGAGCAAGGGAAACAAGGGGCCAGATAATAAGTTATGGCCTTACCAAAGGGGAAAAACAATTTTGCGAGGTTAAGTTTAATATAGCAACTTTCGTGGATGACCCGTAATAAGACATTTCGCAGGAATAAACTTTCGCAAAGTGTTAATGTTAAGTTCTTTTGCGGAATGAAACTTTGCGATTTACCTCAAAAACCTGAAAACGGCGAAAGTTTTTCCCCGTTTACCTTTAAACTCCATTCTCCGTATTCAACAGCATTGTGCAATTTTGTGAAATGTAATGACGGTGAGAAATGCATTGTGGATGAAGACACAGCAAAGACCAAATGCATTTGTAAGAACATTTATGAATGCCCTTTTGAATACAAGCCAGTCTGTGGTTCAGATCACGTGACTTATGCAAGCAAGTGCATCATGGGAATGACAGCTTGTGGCAAGAAACACGAAGTAGAGTTACTGTCCGAAGGACAATGCCCTAAAGGTAATTGTTGTTGTTGTTTTATAAAAGTCATTTTCTCTATATTTAGCAATGAAAGAATTTGAGCGACTCGCAAAATTTTAAGATCTTTACTGTGTTTCAAAAAATAAACTTGAAAAAGCTGCGACTTTCTCTCCCCAATGCTACTAGATAGCAGCAGATACATTGCAACAGAAGTTATTTTTTACAAGTTTAAACTCCATAGAATTAGACAGTGCGATCAGATTTGTCATGAGCCTAACAAAGACCACTCCAGATTAAAGAAACTTTATGACGCGCGTCCTTAGTTCATTACTAAAATCAAGATTTCTCTTGTAAAGTGGCTGAGAAATTTTATTATTGCTATTAATTTCTACGCTAAATATTTTCTTCAGGTTTATTTCAAGATGCTGCATGCAGCGAATGCCCCAACATCAGAATCTGCCCCGCTTTATACGCAAGCCGGTATGGTAAGTAAATTTGATTATTCTCATCGGAGAAAACTTCTAAAATATGAACTTCCGAAAGTCCCAAAATATGCACAACGTTTAATGTCTCAAATGACGTATTTCACAAGCAGTGGAAAGTTACATCTACCGGGGTCCGGGAAAAAAATTTCACAGATCTGGTTGGGTCCATCGATGAGAATGTAGCTTTATTCAATAGCTAATTAATTTGTTGTTGATATTGGTGCTTTGATTGTGGAAATTTTAAGATTGACCGCTCATTGCTGTCACCTCCACAATCAGAGCTTGGGCGTTTTGGCATAGCGAATGAAAAAATGAAAAAAATTTGGACAAAACGTAGATTTCAATGTTCTGTTTGCTAGAAATCACTCATTGCCTCATTTGGCAACTTTCTTTAATTTCAGTTTAAAATTTCGATGTCCTTCGGGAGTTTTCTTGGGCCAAAAGGCCAAATCTCTGATTTGGACGTGGAGGAAAATTTGAACTTTCAAGATTAATATTTCAGCTCTCAAAGCGCCACTATCAACAAATGAGGTATCAATGTTCTAGTTAACAATCGAAAAACATTTTGAAACTGATTAGACATCGATTAGGGCTAAATTCTCATCACTGGACCAAATAAAACCTGCAAGGACACCCGGTATACAAACAAGAAAATCGTAAGATCTTTCTCCTAGAGTTTTCGGTCAATTTTTAATGAGATCTCTTTGCTCTCAACATTTCATCCCAATATCAATGAAGAGCATTGATTAACGTAAAGTAATTTGAATCCTTTTCCAGCCTTCCTTGGTAAGCTGATGAAACTAAATGACACGGCAGATGGGAACTACCTCACTTTCCAAGTGACTGAAGCGTACAAGACTGGCATTGAATCAGACAAGAATATAATGACGCTATTCAAAAAGAGGACAAATAGCGAGTGCAGTTGTGTTCCGTTTGTTCCAACTGGACGAGCCTACGTTTTTGGACAAATTGGCGAAGGGCCTAATGGAGAGAGGATACATCTATTTGATGAAAGCACATTTGTAGAGAAGTTTTATGGGCATAAACAGATGTCTTTGTGCTGGTTGGTTTGAGAAGGCCTCGTGTTTACAGGTTGACTTGTTTTACGTGTTTATTTGTTTACGTAGTAAGATAAACATTAAAGCTGAAACGTTCCTTTTGCACTCTTATACGCTGTCGAAAGTTTGATATCGACCGTAGCTTTTTTATTATGGATTCATCTAAACTAAACTTGTTACATAAATCTTATCTTTTTTGATGATAGTTAGCCTCTGGAATTTGTCAAGATCATCGTACGTTGACTATAATGTAGCATAGTTTAAGGAAATCCGAAGGGGGCCAACACCCACAAGAGGGAACTAAGGTACTCATGCACTGGCAGGTATATGTGCGTCTTATGATATCGGGTTTTTTGGGAAGAGGGAACTTTGCGAAGACAATTCCCATCACGAAATCGTTTTTTGCTGCAGAAGATCTGGAAAAATTTACCAGCGAACATGGACCCACTAAACGACCATTTCAGGATCTGGCACAAGGCATAAATGAAGCTTTTAATCGACTTCTCTTAGTGCAGGAAATTTTGTATTTTGTAGTAACATTTTGGATATATTTGATTACATATAAGTTTGTTTTTATTGAAGCAAGTGACTTTTCTACACGGTCATCATTGTTTTTAAACCAAGACTTCGGAAGCTTTTTCGCGCTTTTGATCCTACCAGGTGTCCTTGTAAAAAGTCCCCACGTTTGAAAAATACCAACATTTGATTGCAAGCCAATCGGCAATGTTTATAGCAAGTAGATCCAAGGTCGCCTACCTTGTAGGAAGTGTGTTTATTCCCAGTACTGTAGAATAATTTGTGTCCTGTAACCCAGTACAGAGGGTACCGTACCGTGATCCAGCAGTACACAGCACAGAGTCAATCTTCTCAAGGTCGAGATGACGTATGAATAACTTTGTGGTTTCAAATTCCAGTGTTGATGTAATACGAGATCAACTGTTATACGAGCTGGCCACAGGGAATCAGACAGCGTGATCTTTCATTGGTCAATACTAACAGACGTTAGAATTTGAAAATCCCTGTAACAGAGATAAACAGGACTGGGTCACAGGACACCAATTACTCTGTGAACAGTAGGTCACGCATACAGTACAAGGTAGGCGCCCTTGGTAGATCAAGGAGCAAAATATTTTGCAAATGATTTGGCTCATTGTTTTGATTGATTTAGAAATTACCAAATTTGGTTCGTTTTTCAGTAGACTTGCCCCAAATCTATTCAATTCAGTGAGATGGGCGTAAGTTGAGGGTCTTTGTACAGTGAGGCTGGTATAATACTACTTGGAAGATACTCGAGCAATGTCGAGCAATGTCTGAAACATTGGAAAGGCTTCTAAATACTTCATTCTGAAATGCAGAGAATGTCACACAAGTAAACACGAAGAGTACTCAAAATCTGGTAGTCTTAATGGCCCAAATCGATTATAGTTTCTCATAAACAAAATATATATATCATGCGAAAAGCCAAGTTGACTTTGTGGCCGCAAAGGATCATGGGTATCTTTGGGCCTTTAAGTGATGACGAGAAGCTATGCCAAATCCGCAAACTTTTAAGTCACAGAGTACTCAAAATCTGGTAGTCTTAATGGCCCAAATTGATCATAGTTTCTCACAAACAAAATATATGTATCATGCGAAAAGCCAAGTTGACTTTGTGGCCGCAAATGATCATGGGTATCTTTGGGCCTTTAAGTGATGACGAGAAGCTATGCAAATCCGTAAACTTTTAAGTCACAGAGCCTCATTAAGATGGTTCCAATTCGTTCAAGTGTAAAAGAACCACAATTCAGCTGTTGTTAAGTGATTGGGTATAAGTCTAAAAGAATTATTATTTGTGAATAGAGGATTGCTTGCAGTTTCCAAAAGTAGATTTTGCGGTGGGATATCGTTGAAAAATCCCAATCCTTTGGCTTATATTTGTGAACTGTATATTATATAAGCCGAACTGCTGAACCAGAAAATTAAGATATATTGAAGTAGAGAAGATTCACAAATTATTTATCTGGCAAACTTGTTGTTCTCGATTCAACATTTTGGTATTTGAGCGTCAACTTTGAGGCTCTGATAGGGGGGAAGATAGTTGCTTCTTGTCTCCCCTCTTAAAAAGCAACATGCTCCCTTGCTCCCTTCAAAATCAGCCTTGTGCCCCCTTGTGCTCCCAGTCATTCCTATGATGCTTCTTTTTCCTTTGTTCAAATTCAAAGATTTGAAGTCAAGGGGTCCATTTGTAGTTAAGCCTCGTAAAAGACCTGTAAGAGCATTTTTAGTGGTGAATGGGGCACTGACCTTTGTCCAAGGTGCAGCAAAAATTGGGGTCTGGGGCGATGTCCCAATTCCAGGCCCATTGCTTTGGCTGAGAACGAAGGTAAAAAAAACATGGTTTCCCCTTCCCTGAAAAAGTACATATTAATTGCATGTGATTGTCTTGGCAGTTCAAAATAGACAATCTGTATAGTAATCAGAGGAGGCAAAGGACTTTAATAATGAAAGGCATGGCATAAAATCTTTGAAGTACATTCCCCCGAAATTCATGTGCTCCCAGGCTCCCACCCCTTTTTAGGCCATGCTCCCTTTTGCTCCCAAAACCCCTATCAGAGCCTCAACTTTGGATGATCAAAAACAAGAAACATTACATTGCAGTTGAATGGTTCAAAGTAGGACAACGTGTATTCTTTGGAAAGAACCAGTAATGATACCAAACTAAGATCCCATTGAGATAAAATCAGTCATAGGCAGCATTCTTTTTAGGACGTTTTTCCATTTGGTATGGAAAATTTTAACTTTCCTACCCTTCCTCTGCTGTGTTAATTGAATCACATCGTAAATTTTGTGTTTTCTATTTTTGCAGATAAACATGCAGATTGGTTCCATTATTGGTATTCTATCAAATGATTTATTGAAATTTCACTAAAATGTATCTACTGCCCTTTAAACAGGGGAGCATGGGAGAAGTTTTGGCTCTCAAAAAACGAAAGCTATCATAGGCGTAGGAGACATAGGGGCTGGGGGGCCCCAACGTCGGACAAATTTGCAAAAATCTGCCAGAATCAGGCAGAAATCTGCCTTAAGTCAGGCAACACTTTCTTAAACAATGGATTTTTTATCAGGCAGCCCCCCCCAAATTTTATCTCCCCCTACGCCCATGATCGAAGACACACCAGTACTGGGTTTCATAAACAGATTACTTCTAAAGCCGGTTTAGCACAATGAAAATTTGTTGTGTTAAGCAACTTGTTTTGAGTTTAAGCATGTGCAGAATATCATATCTCGTGCATCAAAATTCAATCGTGCAAAAATATTTAAGCTTGAGAAATTCACTTTGCATGAAAAACTGCCTGGTGGAAAGCTGGCTTTACTCAAGATAAACCTAACCTGTTTCCATGTCAAATAATAAATGCACTTTACTTTCAGAACTTCTATGCTAACAAATTTAACACCAAGAGCATCATACAAACAATTAATGATCAATTAAACTGAATAAATGAAGTTCGGATGCAAAAAAGACAAGATATTTAGCACACTGAGGCCTTTCTGACTTGTGTCTTCAGCAGAGTGTGACTTACAAAACTAAAACTACGACTTACACTCATTTTAGTTTTGTAAGTCACACTCTGATGAAGACACAAGTCAGAAAGGCCTCAGTGTGCTAAATATCTTGTCTTTTTTGCATCCGAACTTCATTTATACAGTTTATTCGTACAACTTTCTACCATAATAATATCAAAGTAAGGGTTCTAGCGTTATATCTAAATTCTTCCTGAATTCTCAAAATGGTTGATAATGTTGTTTATCTTTAAAACAACACTGTCAACCCTTGTAAAAATGTAGAGAAAATTTGAATATGACGCTAGAACCCTTTCTTTTCAAACATTGATCTATTTTTAGAAGGGTTGATTTTTGCTCCCTGTATTGCTTTATTTTTCTGTTTTGTTTTTGAAGTTGTATTTGTAAATTGTAAGTACCGTTCTTGGTGCAGGCCAGATGACCTTGTGTCTTCCTACGCCGAGAGCAGTACAGTATTTACGCNATGATAGTTAGCCTCTGGAATTTGTCGATATCTTTCTCAAGTTTTGCAAGTATTGACAATTCACCTCATCATACGTTGATTATAATGTAGCATAGTTTAAGGAAATCCGAAGGGTGCGAACAAGAAGGAACTATCTGAGTTGCTCATGCACCAGGGGCGGATCCAGCATTGGACTTTGGGGAGGGCCACTTGAAGGAAAAGGGGGGTCTGGGGGCGAAGCCCTCAGGAAAATTTTTCGTGACCACGCCCTTCAGACCCTCGGAAAACGTGGGAAACGCCCTTTTTTCTTCATCTTAGATCATTTAGCCCATCATTTAATTATGCTTCTCCTCAAATACAAACTGGCATTTATATTTTGTGCAAAAGCTAACGCGCCATCATTTGGAAAGTGAGGGACCAATGAAATGTTTATCATAAGAGCATCAGTTTGAGAATGCTTATCGCTGAAATAAGCTCCACCTCAATGGAAATAAAAACTTGGCATAAAACGAGGTATATCTCAAGTTCACAAATCGGAGGCATTTCAATGTTAGGTGAAATAAATGTCCAGTTGTAAATTCCATAATTGGAGTCACTAGTAAGTTATAAAAATTCTCATAGCTCAACAAGTTTCTACAAGCTTCACTGGTATTCTAAACTGTGTTACCGTAAAATTGAAATGACTTTATTAACACTATCATAAATAAATGTCAACAGCTAAGTTCACTGGAGGATCCTAACTCACAGCGACAATTTGAGAAAGGGAATGAAACAAATGATTTTCTAGTTCGATTTCCACTGAATGAAATTTTTATTCAGAATCGCATCTTTTCATACTTTTTGATGAATTGTACTTTAGTTTGTGAGTTTTGTTTGACTGGCGTGCAGTTAGCTGAGTGATCGTGTAGCTGTGCCATGGTTATTTTAGGAAGTAAAGGTTTGAAACTCATTCGTTTCTTTCTCTAAGACAATGGTTTTTAAGAGAAATTTCTAAAGTTTGGGGGGGGGCCATGGCCCCCCGGCCCCCCCACTGGATCCGCGCCTGTCATGCACTGGCAGGTATATGTGCGTCTTATGATATCGGGTTTTGTAGGAAGCGGGAACGTGCGAAGACAATTCCCATCACGAAATAGTTTTTTGCTGCAGAAGATCTGGAAAAATTTACCAGCGAACATGGACCCACTAAACGACCATTTCAGGATCTGGCACAAGGCATAAATGAGGCTTTTAGTCGACTTCTCTTAGTGCAGGAAATTTTGTATTTTGTAGTAACATTTTGGATATATTTGATTACATATAAGTTTGTTTTTATTGAAGCAAGTGACTTTTCTATATGGTCATCATTGTTTTTAAACCAAGACTTCTCGATTCAACATTTTGGTATTTGAGCGTCAACTTTGAGGCTCTGATAGGGGGAAGGTTGCTTCCTTGCTCCCCTCTTAAAAATCAACATGCTGCCTTGCGCCCTTCAAAGTTAGCCTTGTGCTCCCAGTAATTTCTATGATTCTTCTTTTCTTTGTTCAAATTCAAAGATTTGAAGTCAAGTGGTCCATTTGTTTAAGATGGTTACTTATTTTTCATTTCTAGTCATATGCTCCCACCCCTTTTTAGGCCATGCTCCCTTTTGCTCCGAAAAACCCTTTTCAGAGCCTCAACTTTAGATGATCAAAAACAAGAAACATTATATTGCAGTTGAATGGTTGAATGGTTCAAAGTAGGATCAACGTGTATTTTTTTGAAAGAACCTAAGATCCCATTGAGATAAAATCAGTCATGGGCAGTATTCTATTCAGGAGCTTTTTCCATTTGGGATGGAAATCTTAACTTTCCCACCCTTCCTCTGCTCTGCTGTGTTAATTGAATCACATCATAAATTTTGTGTTTTCTTTTTTTGAAGATAAACATGCAGATTGGTTCCATTATTGGTATTCTACCAAAAGTATTATTGAAATTTCACCAAAATGTATCATACTGCCCTATAAACAGGGGAGCATGGGACACCTTCAAGTTTTTGGCCCTCAAAAATGAAAGCTATCAAAGACACACCAGTACTGGGTTTCATTAAGATTACTTAAATCGCCGGTTTATCCCAGGGGGGTACTCTGGTATATTCAGGATAGGGGCGCTCAGGTTACTTTTTGGGTCAATAATTTGGGCAAGGATATTTTTTTGGGTCAATCATTTGTTCAGTTATTTTTTTGCGTTCCTGAAATTATTTTTTCCTGAAATGCTTTTTTTTTGGGTCGCAAATATGAGAAAAAGTAGAAAAATTGGGAAAAATATAATTTACAAACAAAATTAGAATTAAGAACGTTGCTAAAATAAAAAAACTTAAATATCCAAATACAGTATGAGAAATATAATCAGTTAGGGCACTTTTCTGCCGATTTAAGATACTGACTTCAAAACTTTTGGGTATGTAAGGTCGGAAAAGTTATTTTTTTGGGTCGTTTTTCATGCTAGAAATTATTTTTTTGGGTTGATGCGTTGTACCTCAGCCTGAGCGCCCCTATCCTAAATATACCTGAGTAGCACAAGGATAATTTATTGTGTGAAGCAACTGTGCAGAATATCATATCTTGTGCATCAAAATTCAATCGTGGAAAAATATTTAAGAGAAATTCACTTTGCATGAAAAACTGCCTTGTGGAAAGCTGGCTTTACTCAAGATCAACCTAACCTGTTTGCATGTCAAATAATAAATGCACTTTACTTTCAGAGCTTCTATGCCAACAAATTTAACATAAAGAGCATCAAACAAACAATTAATGATCAATTATATACAGTGGCGTCGCCACGGGGTAGATGTCCACCCCAGTTTTCCCAGAGTTTGATTTTCTAATTTCTCAATATCCGTTAAAAACTTTGGGAGAGGGGTAGATTTTTATTGACGAGGAACTTTCGTGATAACTGGTTTTCGTCTTGAGTTCTGAATTCCGCTGATATATGATGTCTTTTTCTGTTTCAATTTTCATTGTGCAAAAATGTCCGCTTTTACGAAAAATGCTGCTTAAAATGGTTGCTTTTCCAAAAATATGGAAATAGATCAAAATAATAAAAGGGTGTTTCCTACATTTTCCAAGACTCTAAAGGGTGTGGTCAGGAAAAATTTACTGGGGGATTTTCCCCCTGACCCGCTCACGCGTTTCCACCCCAGATCTTTTGGGCTGGCGACGCCCCTGATTATATAATGCATTAAGATGCGCTTTTTAACATATAACCACAAATGATTTTAGCTAAATAAGAGGTGGTACATCAGGATCATCTATAAAGTCATCATCAAAATTGTCTGATGATACAGCATCACTTTCGGCTGGTTTTTTAAGTTTCTCTTCACGATCTTTTACAATATTTGACAAATCAGCCAATGATATTCCCTCCTTTTTGACACCACTATTTCCATTGGATGCTTCAGAGTTTAGATCTGTTTTGCCATTCAGTTTCCCTGCCTTTGGTTTAGTGATCACTTTCTTCTTTATGATTCCTGAAGCTTTAGGCATCGTGATGACCAAATGGCCTGTTGTTTGTGATCTTTTAGCATTTGATTTATCCGGATTCACTTCCTCCATCAAGGCAAGTTGCAAAATACTTTGTTTTATTTGAATTCTTACATATTTTGGTTGCACATCAAGATCAATCAAAGAGGTATCCAGGTGTTTGTAACATCCAACATCTAGAATTATATTTCCTCCTTCCTCGTCTTCTCTCATTTCAAAGTCAATCCTTCCAGTGTTTATATTCATTGGTTCTCCATTTTCCCTGAAATACCTAATTTCTCTTTTTTCTTGCTCATTTTCAAAATATTTCCCTTTTTGCTGGTCTTTCTTTTCTTGCTGCTCTTTGATGTGGTTATGCATTTCAGTCCGACTTTCAGGGGTGTAGGATGTCGGTTGGGACCAATATTTCTTTTCTTTCTCTTCTTCTGTCAAAATTTCATCCTCCTTTTCAAAACCCTCATCACACTTACCCTGTTCCCTACCAATATCAGTGTACCATCGTCCATCATTACCTTTCCCCTCCTTGCTCCCTCCTCCCCCTTCTTTCTCTTGCTTCTTCTGATATATCTTTTGCTGCTGTAGAATTGAATCCCTGAGAGCAGTGTACTTCTGTGTCGCTTGAATTCTCTCTGATCGATCTATCTCTTTCCCATCCAGTTGCTTTAGCTGTGGTAAAGTAGCAATGACGTATTCCCTGTAGCCTTCATATTGTGTGCATGGATTCCCTGTCAAATACAATTCCCTCAGTAACTCATTTTCTTTTAAACTTTCAACACTTGTCAGTTCACCAATGAAATTTACTGTGAAATCTAACTTTTTCAAAGACTCACAACCCTTTAAATTCTCTACTTTAGTAATATTATTCAGAGCAAGATTTAAATATTCTAATTTCTTCAGTCTTCCAACGTTTTCAATGCGTGGAATCAAGTTACTCTGCAGGTATAAAATTTTCAGCTCCCTGCACCATTTGTCCAAATGCTCGATCCTTTCAATGTCTTGTTGATGAAGTGAGATCTCTTCGAGGTTTGAGAGTTGATACTCGTTGTGTTCTGCTCTCTTTCGAACCAAATCTTCTGTGATAAACACCATAGCTGTGTAGGAAATAAAAGATTTCCCAAACAGCGACAGAAGTGTCCAACTTGGCGTTGCTATGCTTTTTGTAAACAATGTCTCATTTGACTTAGGCCAAAATGCCCTCTTCCACTAACTACCCTAATCCCTACGATGTTATTGATTTGAATTGATTCATTGAATGAATGAATGAATGAATGAATGAATGAATGAATGAATGAAACAACAAAATACAACGCTATAAGAATTCATTTTGTGCGAATTCGATGTTGACCAACGGAAACTCGAAGCTCAAAAAAGCAGAATTTCAAGAAACTTGGCCGGGCAGAACAAAGTCAAAGAACAAAGAATACCACCATGAAAAGAGTTGGCTAGACTGATGATATTCGTCTAAGTTTTGCTCCATTGAATTGAATTATTTTTTACTGTTATAGTCGAAGCGGAATGGGTAGTGTGGGGGGAGGGGGTAATGGAGCGAAAACAAGGACGAAATATCATAAGTCTAAGAGTTGGCGACAATGCGTCTCATTTGAAAATAGAAGCGATAACCTTCAAACATGTAATTAGTCTAGACTTGTCAAATTTTATATCTAATATCCTCGTTTTGAAGAAAGATTAAGTCTCGTTCTGGTGATTCTCAAAGGCGCGAAATTTTCATCAATGGTCGACACGAA
>REGL01001094.1:36333-49979 GCA_004194395.1 Aurelia aurita complex sp. Pacific | reverse complement strand
CCCCCCCCCCCGAGAGTCTGGTTAAATTGCAGGTGGAGGGAGTATTCGAAGGAGGTAACCCTTTTTTATTTCAGCAGTTAAGAAACAAAATCTGCTAATTTTGAAATACTGAATTCTTAAATTGAGATTGGAAATTGGACAAAATGATCCAAAAATCTGTTTAAAAGTTAACTAAAGCTGAAAAATACCTGGCAAAAAATGGGGAAAAATACTCAATCTGCTAGGAAGACAGAATACAAAAATTTGTCCAGCAAAATTGTTGATGATGCAAAATTGGCTTCTTGCATTGAAAAAAGACATGAACCCACTGTACCCTTTACCCCAAACTGGAAGATTCTGCATGGGTCAAGATTGCTCTTCAGGACGACTTTGCTGTCTTTTCCAGGCTAAAACTAAATGTTTGTACTGCGGGAATTGACGAACAGACTCAGTGAAGGATGTCACAAGAACTTGCTTTTTCAAACAATGGTCTCTTTAGGATCAAAGGTATGGGAAGCATCTTTATTATCTAATCAATATTTCCAGAAAGGGCCTGAGTAAATATGGATGTTCAGTTCAGTTCCTTTAATTTTAAAATTCCAACACATACAAATTCATAATTCAAAATATATTTTCTCAAAATTAAATAACAACAAACAAATATACAAGAAAAACTAGAGCAGGAATTGTATGCAGTGGAATTTCTTAAGGAGGAGCTCTCTCAGTAGGTAACCTTACTGAGGAGAGAGCACCCCCTTTTGCAATAATGAGTAAAGATCAGTTTGATTCATTGATGCCTTGCTGGGGCAATTTATGGAATGATCTGTCCTCTTGAAATCTGCCAATAATATTAACAAAAATACGATACTTTCCCATAAAAATACAAAACAATTGTATAAGAATGATTGTGAAAATAGGAGATCAGCAAAGTTTCAGCAAAGTCCTAGCAAAGGTGGGACATTTCCTACAAAGTGAACTCAGATAAGATCATTGCCTAGAAAGGGCCAATACCATACAACTCTTTAGAACCAGTTTTAAACAGGGTAATCTGAAGTTCTGGACAATTCTTATTGCTGAATACAAAATCTGAACTTCTTGACAATTTGTATTGATGAAAAGACTTGAAACTAAATGTGGTTACTAAAAATTATATACCATGGAGGAGGCCAACGCAAAGAAACAGACAAATTTTTGGCACACTGAGGCCTTTCGAACCTGCATTGACTTCTATGATTTAAAGTTAGAGTAGATTTTTCTGTTTTATTTAAAGCATGTAACATAAGGAGGTGACAGATTGATTTATGTCCACTGAGTTAATTTGATTCATTAGGGCATAACCATGTTTGAATAATCTGTCTTCTTTGTCTCTAGATTGGAATCATGTTGATGAATGTTTAAATAAATGTCAGTTTTTCTTATCTTAAAGACAGAGTAAAGCAGCTGACCAATTCATTATCTCCTGAAGCTCTGGTGGAAACTGCAAAGAGTCTAATTCAAATTTTACACAATGAGGTAATTTTTGTTCTTGTACGGGCTGCACCAAAACATTTTTTTGTGTTTGAAAAATTCATATGTGTAGAGCACTGGATGGAATGGTTCAAATTCTGATTGATAGCTAAATGACAAACGCATTTTTGTGATTTTTCTTCTGCTTTGGAATCCTTGGTTCATGGGTGGTGGCAGAAATCTTCCAACAGAGGGGCTGGAGCTTCCAACAGGGGGACTAAAATGGCTAAAAAATTCTGTTTTTGTACATCATTTTACCAAATTTCCTCTGACAAGAACCCAAAATGTCCTCCAACGGGGGGCTAGATGCTGTAGCCCCCTAGCCCTCCCCTAGTGTCATCCCTGTCTTGGTTGTAATTGCAAGATAAGTTCCTTCCCACTTTTTTCAGCATGATTGTCAATTTTTCTCTTTTTCAGGAAAGTGAAATTGGGAAAATGGTGCATGGGCTTAAAAGCTTGCAATCCAAACAAAACCAACGGATGGAAAAGGATGTTTTTGTGAAGAATGCTAATTATCGTATACAGGTGATTGCACTTGAAATATACCGGGTGTCCCAAAAAATTGTATACAGATTTGGTTGACTACAGCAATGTGAGTTTAGCTTTAATCAATGGCTAATCACTCTCAAAATGTTCCTCTATAGTTAACTTGAACCTAGATACCTCGTTTGTTGGTATTGATGCTTTGAGAGCAGAAATATCAATCTTAAANCAAGATAAGTTCCTTCCCACTTTTTTCAGCATGATTGTCAATTTTTCTCTTTTTCAGGAAAATGAAATTGGGAAAATGGTGCATGGGCTTAAAAGCTTGCAATCCAAACAAAACCAACGGATGGAAAAGGATGTTTTTGTGAAGAATGCTAATTATCGTATACAGGTGATTGCACTTGAAATATACCGGGTGTCCCAAAAAATTGTATACAGATTTGGTTGACTACAGCGATGTGAGTTTAGCTTTAATCAATGGCTAATGACTCTCAAAATGTTCCTCGATAGTTAACTTGAACCTAGATACCTCGTTTGTTGGTATTGATGCTTTGAGAGCAGAAATATCAATCTTAAGAGCTCAAATTTGCGTCCTCTTGCAAACCAGAGCTTTGGCCTTTTGGCCTAAGCAAATTCCTGAAGCACATCGAAATTTAGAACTGAAATTATTGAAATCCCAATGGGTGACTGGGGGTGACTTATGGAAAACAGAATAACACAATTTGATCTAATAATTGTTCAAATTTTATCCAGGCTATCGTTGATTTATACGCTGTGCCTAAAGAAATTGCTTAGGCCAAAAGGCTAAAGCTCTGGTTTGCAGCAAATTTGAGCTTTCAAGATCGATATTTCTGCTCTCAAAGCACCAATACCAACAAAAAAGGTATCTATGTTCAAGTTAACTATCAAGGAACATTTTGAGAGTGATTAGCCATTGATTTAAGCTAAATTCACAGCGGAAGAGTCAACCAACTCCGTATACATTTTTTTGGGACACCCGGTAGCTGCAAAATTTACTTTGTAATTGTTTAATGCATCATCTTAAAAAACGGTGTAGTCAGGAGACTTTCTGTGGCTGATTTATTTCGGCAATTTAGGACAAAACCTCTGCCATTTTACGTGGAAAATGCCAGCATGCTTACGATTAAATAGCTTAGAGTTTCATGAAATGCGCTTTGGATTATTGATGGAAGAATAGTTGGCCAGATTCCAGAAGTGCCACCAAAAGATGTTCATTTTCATTGAGACAATGTCTGTTGGAATTTACAACTTTTGCACTGAAATTGTCACTTGATAATTGACAAATCCTGAAGGTATGTATGTGTCAATTTGCCGCTAAAAATAATTAAAATTTGCAATGTTTAAAAGCTAGAAATAAGCGCAATACAATTTTAATACAATTAAAGTAAATACCTGTAAAAAACACCCCTAATTGTACTGGCAGCTTTAAAAGGTGAATTGACCTTATTTTCCCCATTTCTGCTCCCCGAAAATCACCATTACTCGTGCATAGCTTAATATTCATATTGAAATTTCCCAAATGTCTGACCTGGCGTCTATTTTGGGACAAACTTCAAAATCATTTTATTCATCTACAAGGTGTCGGAAAAAAATTTTGCCCTGTTTGTCTGAAGATTGCGAAAAAAACGGCAAAAGATTCTCGCCAAACTTTTGCATGATGGTGCTCTTCAGATGTTCAATTAAAGTTTACTACCATCCCCATAAAAATCCGTTGAAAAATGATGGAGCTATGACCTTCAGGAGACGAAATTTGCCCGATCATTGAAACCAGCGGTCGGCCATTTTGTCTTACTATTTTGCAGCGATAAATAGCTTTATGGAATGAAAATGAAACAGCAGCCTCCATTGTCATAGCTCTCTTGAAAATTCCGATAATCCTCAGAGAGTTCCACTATTTCTGACCTCACAGAAATTATTTCTTACCTCACGTGAAGATACTTATCACTGCAAAATAGTAAGGCAAAATGGCCGACCGCTGGTTTCAGTCATCAGACAAATTTGGTCTTCTGAAGGTCGTAGCTCCATCATTTTTCAAGGGATTTTTAGGGGGATGGTGCAAACTTTAATTGAACATCTGAAGAGCACCATCATGCAAAAGTTTAGCGAGAATCTTTTGCCGTTTTGTCGCAATCTTCAGACAAACGGGGCACAATTTTTTTGGGACACCTTGTATATTCTGTAATACAATACAATGAGAAGTTATACTATATTTTTTCATTGTATAAACTTAATTAAATTATATTCTCATTCTAGAGCATGACATCTTATATTGGTGAATGGTGTATTTTTCTTCAAAAATGGATATCACTTGAACAGAGCCAGGTTGCTGAAATTTTGAGGCTGCTGCATTCAATCATAAAGGAAATTCAGATTATTTTCTGCCATTGCAAGGTAACAACCTTTTCATTCTTAGGGCCTGTTCATATGGAGAAAGTTTCCCCAGCATTTTCCCGGTGAAGCGGGATTCCCGTTCAACCGAGATCTCGCCTCATATAGCTTTATCACATGAAATAGAACGAGCGTCCACATGAGAAAACATTTCCCCGGCTAGCCGAGATCTCGCTTGAACTCTACCGGGATCCCATCTAGCCGAGGAAATATTTTCCCATATGAACACATTTTCTCAGCTAGGCGGGGAAACTTTTTTTGTTTATCGTTTATCCTTTTGAATTCTTTGGCGTCAGAGACAAAGCGCTATTGTTTTAATTCCCCGGCTTGCTGGGAAAACTTCTCTCATATGAAAGGTCAAGGAATGTTACCTCGGCTGACCGAGTTTCCCTGTGAAACGGGAAAACGCCGGGGAAACTTTCTCCATATGAACAGGCCCTTAATATGCAGTAGACCAATATATCATAAGATAAGACTGGTTTACAATGGTTTGTTTACTTTCTGTCCAATAGACTTGTTTGGTTAAGTCTCATATATCAAATTTGTTACGTTTCAGGAGAGCAGTGCAGTCTACGAAAGTTATTTCTTAGAAGTCTCTTCATCCTTATCGAACCTTTTCAAGTCAACTTACCAAACTCTAAAGGTGAGTGAGTAAAAATTTTACGATATCAGCTGTTGAGCATAGGTTCCAAATCTTTAAAAATGTTGGTGTGAAATTCAGTTACTTATTTCTTTGAACTGAATGACTTCAAAGAAACTTCAGCTATTTCTCAATAATTCTACCTTTGGACTTTTCTGAAATCTTCAATATTTTCAAAATTAGAGTGTTTTTTTTACTTTTTCAAGAATTCAAAAAAATTTTCAATAAAACTTAAAACCATCGTAATTTCTAAACTGTTTGAAACAACATGGAATCATTTCGAAGAAAACCATAGTTTATGGATATGTACAATATGGTATCAAGCAAAAGTCTGTCACTTTTCTGGTTTATGATTTAGAAATTTGATGGCGTCACAACCTCAAATGAGTTGAAATGTAACTTGCGCTGAAATTTCGAAATATATTCAGAACTTCTGAAATGTCCAACGGTAGAATTAAAGACAAGTAACTAAAGTTTGTTTCAAGCGATTCAAACAGAAGAGATAGATCACAGAATTTACACCCACCTTTTTGCGCGGAGTTAAAGATTTGGAAGCTATGCTCAGCTGTTGGCTGATTTTCAAAAACGACATGCGAAACATTAGGATGTGACAGAACTCCACCAAGCTACCAGTTGTGCGTTTAAATGAGCCAATGAAAATCCTTAACTAAACTTGTTTCGTTTTAAATACTAACCATAGCCAGGTTTCTACCCTAGTTTTTAAACTTAGGGTTGTCTCAGCAAGTTAAATTTCCAAAAATTTGAGCATAATTTTAGGGATACCATAAACCCAATGTGCCCAACAAACGATGGAATTGAGGACACGGAGCATTTTTTGCTGCTCTGTCCTTCTTCTGATGCTCAATGTCGAGATCCTCTCGCTGGAATTGTTGAATTATTACGACCATCTGTACAAATCACCAATCTTTGAAATGATGCCTTGATGCAGCTTTTATTATATGGTGATCAAGGCTTTCTTATGACTTGAACAGAAATATACTCGACTTAACTTTACATTGCATTCACAAAACTGGTCGGTTTGACTAAGATCTTTCAAAGTTCAGATCAAACTAAGATCTTGAAAACACTGAAAGTTGCCTTTGTCCCAGCATCTTTTGGCCTGGATCGTAGGCACCTTGAGCCAGATATTTACGTAAATAGACAATTCAGCTGTCGGTGCTTATGCCCACTTCAGGTCAAGTGATCATACACTTTGATCATACACGAGGCATCGAATGACATCACACTTTTCATGGTGCAAACTTCTTAACTTGTATGAAGGAAAGTTTCCTGAAGAGAACGATCACGTGATCTGAAGTTGATGTCAGCAACGTTGCTGAATCTGTCTATCATTGTCGTAAAGCTCCTTTCTTTTTGATTACAGGTAGCACTGGATCTTTTAGAGAAGATTAACATAAATCAAAATGATGATGACGCTATTTCAGAGTATTCAATTGGTAAGTTCTAATAGCTCTTNTGCACTTTGATCATACACGAGGCATCGAATGACATCACACTTTTCATGGTGCAAACTTCTTAACTTGTATGAAGGAAAGTTTCCTGAAGAGAACGATCACGTGATCTGAAGTTGATGTCAGCAACGTTGCTGAATCTGTCTATCATTGTCGTAAAGCTCCTTTCTTTTTGATTACAGGTAGCACTGGATCTTTTAGAGAAGATTAACATAAATCAAAATGATGATGACGCTATTTCAGAGTATTCAATTGGTAAGTTCTAATAGCTCTTCTTCTTATTATTAACAATTGCCATCGGTGATTTGCGCACTAAACGAGCGCGCTAAACGAGCGCACTAAACGAGTGCACTAAACGAGCACAAATTCATGCTTAATTTCGATTGTTTAAGCCCTGTGTTCAGGCGTGGAACAGTAAAGAAGGCAATGGACATTTTCCCATGCACTGCTCATTTTTGCGATCTCCTTGGTCAACTCTCAGATATGCACCTATGCTGGCCTTACATCAAATGTGAAACGGTTCCAGTATTTATCAGTAGTTAATTGTATGTGTAGCTTTTTGTAGTTGTTTTAGTTAATCTTCATTTATTTGCATGTCTTTATGTTAATGGCCACGGGCGTAGTCATTGTCTTTTGCTGCCTGTGGTATCGTTCTTGCAGTGTTGTATTGCAGTATAGTAATTAGAAAGTATACAGTAAGAACCCGCAAAATAGAAACCACTTTATAAGAAACCTCAGGCTGATTTTTTTGGGAAATGGTGCCTTCATATATCTTCTCAGCCTGATTTTAGGAAGGTTTCTTATAGGAGGAACCCAAATGAATTCGTATCTAATGATCTTAAAATCAGGTGCCAAACATTTTTTAGAGATTTTATCCAAAAGCATCTCTATCTTTATACTTGGTATTTATGATATTGCTGAGTAATTTTAAGAGGTAACAAGAACATACCGTTTGATAGTGTTTGCTCTGAGTTTGTTAAAATATTGACCTTGAAATCACTGAAGGTTTCTTAACAATGTGATAAGAAACCTTTCAGCCTGTTTCCAAATTAATGACCTTTTAAAAAGAAACTAAACAGGCTGTCTTGAAAAAACAGGTTTCTATTTTGCGGGTTCGTACTGTAGTAGGTAACATGTAATGTAATTTTTTATCAATTTTATGCGTGAAAGAGTAAATGAAGACCATGGACATTTTCTCCTGCGCTGCTCATTTTTGCGATCTCCTTGGTCAACTCTCAGATATTCCTTGTTTAGACCTTTCATTTCATATTATGATACATA
Source organism: Aurelia aurita complex sp. Pacific (assembly GCA_004194395.1). Taxonomy (NCBI): domain Eukaryota; kingdom Metazoa; phylum Cnidaria; class Scyphozoa; order Semaeostomeae; family Ulmaridae; genus Aurelia; species Aurelia aurita complex sp. Pacific. The sequence continues at coordinate 42,206 of REGL01001094.1, read as the reverse complement.
ATCCTTATGCACATTCCTTCTGTGTGGATCTCTACGTCGAATGTAATTGGCAGCAGAAGAATCATGGAAGCTACAATATCATTCATCAAAGCATGGGCAATAATGCACCGTTGATGTGGCCTATATTATGATCAAAATTGTATTTTTACTCACTGTATTATGACATAATTTAAAGGGAAGTTTGAAATGAGACGTATCGCTGCGTAGGAGCTCCAACCGTTTCAACTGTATTTGAATATTGGCAGCATTTGATTCCTTGTTGTGACGAGAGAAAAACGAAGGAGTAGCAACATTATCAAGCGCTTTACTTGCAATCTTGTGGAAGAGAAACAACACAGTGAGTAAAAATACAATTTTGATCATAATATAGGCCATATCAACGGTGCATTATTGCCCATAATCAAAGCAAAAAAAACGGTTTGACTGAATGCAGCTACCGCCTTATTTAGTTTTTGTGCTATTTTGTTCGTTCTTTTTATTCATTTGTTTGTTTTGCCTTTTGTTTCTTTGTTGTTTTTTGTTTGGTTTTTTGTTTTTTTTTCTTGTCCTTCTTTTGCTAGTGTGGCTTCGTTTGTTTTCCTTACAAATATATTGTAAGTGCCGTTTACAGAGAGAACTCGGGGTTTTATATTGCATAAACAAACAATTGCCATCGCCTGGAAAATTGTAGCATACACTTTGCAGAAAAGTCGATAACTTTTGATTCAATTTTATTTAGCAGCCCAGGGTATTCGTTGTCTTCATAATTTATCACTGTTCAATTCATTTATTCCTTTTCCAGCTTTAATGGCTTTATTTGAAGTGGCCCTGATCCTCAAAGATATTGATCTAATGCCTTTGGTAACAACTCTTCGATCATTAAACAGGTAGGATATTATGAAAGTTATGTTAGCAAACATGTTACCATATGTTACCATATCATGTTATCAATGTTACCAATGTTACCTTTGGCATCATGACAATCGTTGTACCGGGTAAAAGAGAATTGAAATATTTTACGTGTTCGTTATTCAAAACTAAGATGTTAACCTGTCAACCAAAGGCTAAGCTTGATATGAATTTTTTTGGGTAAAATAATTCATTTTTTGGACCTAAAAGTAAGGAAAATGCTGGTAAGCGGTTTGTGTAGGAATGAGAATTCCACATTCGATTCTGGTCCATGATTTACTTGCTATTGACATGTAATTCTATTTCTGCAACAGATAATCGTAATAGGTTTATATTTTAATGGCAAGTAAATCATGGACCAGAATCCAACACGAAATTCTTGTTCCCTTGCAAACTCATCGCCATGCCTTAGACAGTACCTAATATTGCGTTGCATGAAAATATCCTTCATGAATGGTGGATTTAGACAAACGACGAACTACGTCCTTTGGAGTTGAGTCCATTACTTACCCTGGAAATAAACTGTGGCAGCAGTTACCGCAGAAATAAAAGAAGCTAACAGCCTTCCTAATTTTCAAAATTTTTTTTTTTTTTTTTTTTTTTTTATGTAATTCTAGTTCTGCACAGATAATCGTAATAGGTTTATATTTTAATGGCAAGTAAATCATGGACCAGAATCCAACACGAAATTCTTGTTCCCTTGCAAACTCATCGCCATGCCTTAGACAGTACCTAATATTGCGTTGCATGAAAATATCCTTCATGAATGGTGGATTTAGACAAACGACGAACTACGTCCTTTGGAGTTGAGTCCATTACTTACCCTGGAAATAAACTGTGGCAGCAGTTACCGCAAGAAATAAAAGAAGCTAACAGCCTTCCTAATGTTCAAAAAACGAATTAGATGCTGGAATGGTGGAAAATGCAACTGTAGGCTTTGCAAAGTATATATCCCGCAAGTTGGGTTTCTAACATGATAGATTTTAACTCTGATTTGTCCTGTAATATATAATAATAGTTTTATTGTAAATTATATATATTGTAAATAGTAAGCCTTGATTAGCTGTAATTTACCTATTCATTTTTTTAGCCTACTTCAAATAGATATTTAATAATAATAATAATAATGATAATATGAAAAACAAAACTGTTAAAGCAAAACGTTTCGATTATAAAATCTTCATCAGTACTGATTGAACTGATGAAGATTTTATAATCGATACGTTTTGCTTTTAACAGTTTTGTTTTTCATATACTTTTTTCTGTTATTTTTGATGGTGGTTTTGTTTTAATAATAATGATAATAATAATAATAATAGTAATAATAATAATAAATCGCCAGCATTTTGCTCATATTTTGGTCCAAAAGATAATTGATCCTACCAAACAAAGTTTTCACATCGAAGTTTGCCTTTAACTGATATTAGATATTTATTAGATATTAGATTAGGTAGTTTTAGATATCGGCCTGGTACTTTTTATTTCTTAGCCCTCCAAACATGTTAGCTTTTTTGACTCAACCGGTATTTATACCGGATGAGCCAGAAAAAAGTTCCTACTTTCGAAAATTCGTAGCACTGCAACTATTTCCGGGATTTGAATGATTCAAATTCTAGTCGAAAACCAAAAGATCGAAGTATTTTTGTGATTTTTCTCGCCTTGTTACAAGCACTGGAAAAATTGGTAAATTGAAATTTAGAAGAACTTGTTGGTTGCAAAATGACTGAAAAAGGCCTAAAATACTTGATCAAATCATAAAGAATCCTCGCTCAGAACAAAAGACAAAATGCAATTTCTCATGGGTGAGAGATATCGTCTGCACATTTATTGCCATGGTATTGAAAATCTTCAGTATCTGTTTGAGAATCTATGTCTTATTACTCTCGAGAGAGGTGAAACACCCGTGCGTATTGTTGTGTGTGAGGAAAGTCCTAGCGATTTGACCATGTGTTTTAGGCCCTTTTCGGTCATTTTGCAACAATGAAATCGTTGTAAAGCTGAATTTCCCTATATTTGCAGTGCACGTAACAAGATGAGAAAAATCACAAAAATACTTCGATCTTTTGGCTTTTAACTAGAATTTAAATAATTCAAATCCATGAAGAACTTGTGGTGCTACGAATTTTCAAAAGTGGGAACTTTTTTTTGGCTCACCCGGTAGAAAAATAGAATATTTATTTATCAAAATATTAAATTACAATTTTCAAAGTCGATACTACTGGAAAATTGTTGCTAGAAAATGATTGCAGACTATGCCTCATCTCTTTTAAGGATCATCATCGCGAGAAGATTGACACTTCATGATAAGTTAGATGTCATTCAAATGTTTGCAGTGGTGTGTAGATGTATCTCTGATAAGCTGAACTATTGCTGGTCCGTTATTGAAGAAGCTGTAACACAAAATCAGGCAAGTTGAAATGATTTTAATTTACAGAAAAGCAATGAAACGAAGCAAGGGCTAATACCGGGTGTCTAAAAAAGTACCCCCTTTTGACCGAACAAAGGAACAAAATGATAACATTTCGGGATTTGCTGAGTTCATAGCTACATTTATCGATCTGTAACTTAAACGCACATACCTTGCATTTTAAAATCGTCCACCAAACACCGGAGATATGAGTTTGCAAGGTCAAAATTTGGAGTGCACCTGAAACCAGAGGTTTTGAGAACGGGCCTAGCCATGATTTGACATCACAGAGACATTTTGCAACATAATGTTCAACTTTAAACTTTAGTTTTTACTTTTGAAAGGAATTATACCTTGAATTGCTTCAATTGTTCTTGAAATGACTTTTCTTTTGCGGAATCGGTCCTTGCATTGCACATTCCATCCCAAGTGTTTTGTATCAAAGACAAGGAAACGGAGCACATGCACGTTTATTTTGGAGATGTGGCACGACTTTATCATTTTACGACATTTATGTTATATTTGTTTTATCAGGGTCATGCCTGTGCATCTTTTATTCTTTTCAAAAGCAAAAAACTGAAAATTAAAGTTTACAGGTGCTTTGGAAACTGTCCATGACACAAATAATGGCTAGGTCCTTTTTCAAAACCTCTGGTTTTGGGCGCACTGTAAATTTTAACTTTGCAAACTTGTATCTCCGGTGTTTGGTGTACGATTTTTAAATGCAAGGTAGGTGCATCTAAGTTGAAAATTGATAATTTTAGCTATGAACTCGGAGAGTAACGATATTCAATCATTTTGTTCCTATTTTCAGTCAAGAGGGGGTATTTTTTTCTGAGACACCCAGTAGACAAATTCGGAAAACGTTGTTTATACCCACTACAGAACAATACACTTGGGAAATCATCTCCTTATCTGTTGATACAGCTATCCACATCACACTTTTCATGGTGCGAAGTTCTTAAAGTTCCACTGAAGTCTGTTAGTCAAAACAATTTTGATACATTTCCTAATGGTAAAAACATCGTTGATTCGATTGCCGTAAATATTTTTTCATCTTTGTGCCGGGAAATGCCACTTTTTGGGGTGTTTTTACCCCGTGGTCTTGCGAAAAGAGCTTGGGGCGATTACAGTAAGAACCCGCAAAAATAGAAACCACTCTGTAAGAAACATCAGGCTGATTTTTTTGAGAAATGGTGCCCTCATATAAGAAGCTTCTCAGTCTGATTCTTGGAAGGTTTCCTATAGGAGGATCCCAAAAAATTTTCATATTTAGTAATTTTTGTTAAAATCAGGTGCTAAATATTTTTTAGAGATTCCATGCAAAAGCATCTCCATCTACAGTATACTTGGCATGCATGCTATGACTGACCAAATTTGGAGAGAATGCTACGTAACAAGGACAGATTTGAAGGTTTCTTAACCATGTGATAAGAAACATTTCAGTCTGTTTGCAGATTAATGCCCTTTTAATAAGAAACCCAACAGGCTGTTTTGAAAAAACTGGTTTCTATTTTGCGGGTTCTTACTGTAGATCTTGTATTTTATTCTGTTTTCCAGAAGTCCCCCCCCCCCCCCCCCTCCAGTCACCCATTAGAAAGTTTCTTAATTTGTCATTAATTTCAGTTCTTACTCATGATGTGCTTCAGGAATTTGCTGAGGCCAAAAGGCCAAAGCTGTGGTTTCCAAGTGGACGCAAATTTGAGCTTTCAAGATTGATATTTCTGCTCTCAAAGCACCAATACCCAAAAACGAGGTATCTATGTTCAAGTTAACGATCGAGGAACATTTTGAGAGTGATTAGTCATTGATTAAAGCAAAATTCACATAGCTGGAGTCAACCACATCTGTATACATCTTTTTGGGACATCTGGTACTTGCCAAAAAAGGAAATTAAAAGATTGGCCGTGTGATCAAATGTTGGTAATTTTCAAACAGGAATACTTGGGTATTGGGACACCTGGTAGCTCACCTTCGTTCTCAAACCTTATTCTTCAATCAATTCCTTACTTTATTTTTATATTATTATATAAAAACCATTTCAGGCTGACACAAAAAGAACTTCTAAAGTAGTCAAAGTGTTGCGGTTCCTTGTAAGCATGTTGCTACAGCTGACAAAGGTATGATATGAGCATATAGATTCTAAATCTTTAAATTGGCGTAAAAAGTTTGGTGTAAAATTATATGACCTATTTCCATGAGCGATAGGACACCCAAGAGTGTGAAAATTTTATTGGTAGTGAGCCACCTTAACCAATTGTTTTTTGTACGTTTTTACTTCATTTTTACTTGGTAGTGAGCCACCTTATCTGCACTTAAGGTGGCTCACTACCGAAAATTTCAAAATGACGAAACAGCGATAAGGTGGCTCACTACCAAGTAAAAATTAGGTAAAAACGCACAAAAAACAATTGGTTAAGGTGGCTCGCTACCAATAACATTTTCACACGCTTGGTGCCTTATCGCTCATATGCTATTTCCTTGAAATGCATGGCTTGAAATAAACTTTAGCTACTTTTCTCTAGTTATACCGTTGGACTTTTCAGAAATCTTGAATATTTTTTTAAATTACAGCGCG
>REGL01001093.1:70060-90291 GCA_004194395.1 Aurelia aurita complex sp. Pacific | reverse complement strand
GGCGCTCCCTGGTACTGACACAAGAACTTGCGCTCCTCCGATAGGCCGTGCTATGATTGGCCATTGGAAGCCTTCAAGAACGAGCTCGTCACACCGGGCAAGGTAGTTTGCTAAAGCATTTCAGCAAATATTACTTTTTTGTAAGATACGAAAGGTCTGCTGCCAATAACACGGCCGAGGCCTTGCAAAGGCTTAAAATTTGAGGTCAGTGCAAAGTAGGGGACTGAGGAAAAAGATGGAGACGCAGCTGCAGTAATGTTTCTTATAAATATATGACTTAGTGGAAACAACTATTTTGCAATGAACGCAATAAACTCTTTATTTTTCAGTGAACTCTAACTTAGTAGCCTTCGTGCAGACTTAACTTCTCTCTACAAGGGAGAGCCAATTCACAGTGAAAGCTAAAATCTGCACGCAGGTGACATTCAAATTCAAACTTCATTTTGAACCTTTCGTTTGTCAGCGCAGGCTACGACTGTCCTTTATCTCGAAAATAGTTGTTTCAAAAGAATTTCATTTTCGCTAAGTGAAGGTTCTGATAGCTTATAAACAATTCGATTTCTTTGAAACAATTCGAAATAACAGATCAACATAAAGTAAATCGACTTTCACACACATTTGCGAAATTTGGGAGAAATACTGAAACGATTAAATTAAAGTGTACGATGGGAATTTAAAGATTTGCAACTGCTGTTTGCTCAAACAACATTTTTCTGGGTATTCGATTGGAAGCTTTGGATTTTTATAGCATAGAAATCAAATGTTTCCGCCGATTTTTGCTCGTGGCCCATGGCCGAAAACTTCACAGCCTCATTTTCATGGATCAATCAGACCGCGAGGACGCGAAGAAGACAAAAATAAAACCCATGAACATTTTTCTAGATTTTACCTGCCTTCATAAAATGCAACCAGCACAAAAAACTGCTTGAATTTTCCCGATTTTTTTTAAAGAAATCTACTCTCCAGGTCTTTGGGTACAGTATATAAGTTTAGATGCCGGTTAAAATGTCGCCAGATTTGGCGGAGTCATTGCATCTCCAATAGACAATATCGGCGAGAGCTTGTTGGGGCTTGTTTACGCCACTTCAAGTCAGGTGATAAAACCCCTTGATAAAACCTCTTCTGAGCTTTATAACTTATTTCGTACCAAGAAAACTTGTGCCATGAATACAAAAAGTAATATAAAAAAACTCCCCTTGAGTATTGCCACATGACTTGAAATGCCTAAAAAAGCCTTTGTCGGCCTTTTCAATTCACACAGAAACGTAGGGGCGTTGAATCTTGAACCAAAGAAACTTCAGCGGAAAGACAATAGCAAGAACAATTGAAACGCAGATTTTGGCGTTTTCTGATCCTTCTTACAACAATCACTATTGTTATTACTATCGTCTCTTGGCTAGAATTTCTATTGTTCAAGGTCCAGTCCCTTGTCGGTCTGTGTGTGAATTGGAGAGGCCATAACTCCGCCAATCCTTGAGCTATTTTAACCGGCATGGCATCCAAATTTCCTTTCCTAAACATCTGGAGAGGAGATTTCTTCAAAAAAATCACAAAAATTCAAGCAGATTTTGTCCTGGTTGCGTTTTGTGAAGGGAGGTAAAATTAGAAAATTTCATGGGTTTCTTCTGTCTCATTCGCTTATTCGCCATCTGATTGGTCCGTGAAAATGAGGGCGTGGACGTTTCAGCCATGGGCCACGAGCCATTCGGCCATGGACGACGCTTGATTCCTTTGCTGGATTTTATATGACAAATGCGGCTAGATCTGCAGCTGTTATGTAATGAGCAAGCAAGTTTAAAAATCTGGGATGCATAAAGATAGATTTAATTCCCTCAATCTGATGTAAAGTTCCCACTAATTCTTAAAGACGATAGAGTTTCAGCATAGACGACGCCTCTTTAGCTGTAGTATCACAATGATCTCATAGCCTGAAGTCATACAGCAGTAAAACATTTCCTTCGGCATAGTCAATTAAAAGTGCAGAAGGCTCTACGATTCGCAATACGCGATCTACTTGTGATTTCTGTATCATTTCTATGCGATCTAGTTTCAGTTTATGTGATTCATGAAGAATTCATAATGTATATGTTCGATTCATGCTCGAGTTACACAGGGTCATTCAAATAACTACGCAATCCAACTTTAATAGAAATTTTTCAGAAAATGCTAACATTGGTATTAGTTTAACGCACACCACCTGAAAGTACAACCTACGTTCTTTCCAAGTATATGCAGTTTGGATACATTAATTGAAATATTAACTGTTAAATTAAGGTTCTTATAAGTGTGGCCTATTTCAGACACAGGAAAGTTCTAGGACATTTACAGGAGCGTAAATTCATAATTTGGATAGCATATTTGATCATTTTAAACGAATGTAAACAAAATCTCATACAACAGTCCCTTTTTTATTCGGGCATCACCTCACATGCCTCTACGCATGAAGTTTTACTACAAACGTGTTTTGTGACATCTTACGGAAAAAAAACTTTTGATTTCCGGAATAAAATGGCGTCATTTTGCTCTTACAACATCCTTCATTTTGAATTAGGGCATACTTACTAAAACGCCAATCAAATGATGTATAAAGTCTTTCAATGAATCCAAACTGCATATCATAGAAAGACGATAGATGGTGCTTTCAAATGGTATGCATTGCATCTACTAAAATCTTATTATTTTCCAGAAATGTTTAAGCTTTTGTTGGGCTGTGCTTTTTTGAGACACCTTGTACTTGTGTGATATATCAGCAATTTGCTTTTAAATATGGAAAATATCTGTTTTCTGGGTTTTATTACTGATTGGTACGCGTGAACTTTGTAAATAAAAGACTAAAGTTTGCGATGTGATAAATGTCAGGCTCAGGCTTCTGGGTGCATTCGTTCAAATCAAAATAAACGGAGAGATCAAACGCTATGGTTGAGGCAAGGATGGCTCAGTCATAGCGTGTGTCACTACCCATCTGAAGGTTGGTGGTTCAAGTTTTGCCCTGGTAAACTTGCTACCTAGAGTAAGGAGCAGTGGTAGAAAAAATATTTGCCTTCCTGCAAAGGAACCTCAAGCCAGAATTCTTCCTTCCATTGTTTTATCCATTTTCTGTAGTCCCAGATTTCAGTGTAGTCGATAATCCATTAGGAACTGAAATTACTTTTAAAGCTTCCTTGGCTCATAAAACTGTAAATGAAAAGAGTATAATCCAAACATTGATTTTCTTATTTTCTTTCCTTCCTTTAGTCCTTCCTGTTTCTTCATATTTTCAATTTTTTCTCTCTTTGTCATGCTATCTTCCTTCCATCCTTCTTCCTTCCTCCTCTCCTTTTTCTTTCCATCCTTTTTCTTTCTTTCCCTTTTAGTACAGCCTTTTTCCTTTCATTTCTTAATTCTTCCCTTCATCATTTTATTTCTTTTCCTTCCTTTTATTCCGCTTTCTCTCTTTCCTTCCCGTTTCTTCCTTNTCGAAATAACAGATCAACATAAAGTAAATCGACTTTCACACACATTTGCGAATTTGGGAGAAATACTGAAACGATTAAATTAAAGTGTACGATGGGAATTTAAAGATTTGCAACTGCTGTTTGCTCAAACAACATTTTCCTGGGTATTCGATTGGAAGCCTTGGATTTTTATAGCATAGAAATCAAATGTTTCGCCGATTTTTGCTCGTGGCCCATGGCCGAAAACTTCACAGCCTCATTTTCACGGACCAATCAGACCGCGAGGAAGCGAAGAAGACAAAAATAAAACCCATGAACATTTTTCTAGATTTTACCTGCCTTCATAAAATGCAACCAGCATAAAAACTGCTTGAATTTTCCCGATTTTTTTTTTAAGAAATCTATTCTCCAGGTCTTTGGGTATATAAGTTTTGATGCCGGTTAAAATGTCGCCAGGTTGGGCGGAGTCATTGCATCTCCAATAAACAATATCGGCGAGGGCTTGTTGGGGTACGCCACTTCAAGTCAGGTGATAAAACCCCTTGATAAAACCTCTTCTGAACAGTATAACTCATTTCGTACCAAGAAAACTTGTGCCATGAATACAAAAAGTAATATACAGAAACTTCCCTTGAGTATTGCCACATGACTTGAATAGACTTTAGACTTGAGACTTTTTCATAGACTTTTTCAATTCACATGGAAACGTAGGGGGATTGAATCTTGAACCAAAGAAACTTCCGCAGAAAGACAATAGCAAGAACAATTGAGAACGCAGATTTTGCCGTTTTTGGATCCTTCTTACAACAATCACTATTGTTATTACTATCGTCTCTTGGCCAGAATTTCAATTGTTCAAGGTTCAGTGCCTTATCGGTCTGAGTGTGAATTAGAGAGGTCATAACTCCGCCAAACCTTGAGATATTTTTAACCGGCATTCAAATTTGCTTTCACAAACATCTGAAGAGGAGATTTCTTCAAAAAAATTCGGAAAAATTCAAGCAGTTTTTGTCCTAGCTGCGTTTTATGAAGGTAAGTAAAATTTAGAAAATTTCATGCGTTTCTTTTGTCTTCTTCGCTTATTCGCCGTCTGATTGGTCCGTGAAAATGAGGCTGTGGACGTTTCAGCCAAGGGCCACGAGCCATTCGGCCATGGACGACGCTTGATTCCTATGCTGGATTTTATATGACAAATGCGGCTAGATCTGCAGCTGTTATGTAATGAGTAAGCAAGTTTAAAAATCTGGGATGCATAAAGATAGATTTAATTCCCTCAATCTGATGTAAAGTTCCCACTAATTCTTAAAGACGATAGCGTTTCAGCATAGACGACGCCTCTTTAGCTGTAGTATCACAATGATCTCATAGCCTGAAATCATACAGCAGTAAAACATTTCCTTCAGCATAGTCAATTAAAAGTGCAGAAGGCTCTACGATTCGCATTACGCGATCTGCTTGTGATTTCTGTATCATTTCCATGCGATCTAGTTTCAGTATTCACATACTATGAAGAATCTATAATTTATATGTTCGATTCATGCTCGAGTTACGCAGGGTCGCTCAAACAAATACGCAACCCAACTTTAATAGAAATTTTTCAGAAAATGCTAACATTGGTATTAGTTAACCTGAAAGTACCTGAAAGTACAACTTACGTTCTTTCCAAGTATATGCAGTTTGGATACATTAATTGAAATATTAACTGTTAAATTGAGGTTCTTATAAGTATGGCCTATTTCAGACACAGGAAAGTTCTAGGACATTTACAGGAGCGAAAATTCATAATTTGGATAGCATATTTGATCATTTTAAACGAATGTAAACAAAATTTAATATAACGGTACCTTTTTACTTGGGCATCACCTCAAATGCCTCTACGCATGAAGTTTAACTGCAAACGTGTTTTGTGACATCTTACGGAAAAAAACTTTTGATTTCCGGAATAAAATGGCGTCATTTTGCTCTTACAACATCCTTCATTTGAATTAGGGCATACTTACTAAAACGCCAATCAAATGATAAATAAAGTCCTTCAATGAATCCAAACTGCATATCATAGAAAGACGATAGATGGTGCTTTCATATGGTATGCATCACATCTAATAAAATCTTATTATTTTCCAGAAATGTTTAAGCTTTTGTTGGGCTGTGCTTTTTCGAGACACCTTGTACTTGTGTGATATATCAGCAATTTGCTTTCAATTATGGAAAATTTCTGTTTTTGGGTTTTATTACTGATTGGTAAGCGTGAACTTTGTAAATAAAAGACTAAAGTTTGCGATGTGATAAATGTCAGGCTCAGGCCTCTGGGTGCATTCGTTCAAATCAAAATAAACAGAGAGATCAAACGCTATGGTTGAGGCAAGGATGACTCAGTCATAGCGTGTGCCACTACCCATCTGAAGGTTGGTGGTTCAAGTTTTGCCCTGGTAAACTTGCTACCAGGAGTGAGGAAAGAGGGTTGCCAACTCTGTCATTCAAGACTAAAGGAATCATTAGCTGTGGTCACATTAAGAGGAAGGACCAGGACACTGCTTCCATAAGCCTAGCTTTTTATTGTTCTGACACTGCCTTCAGATGCTAGGAAGAAATAAAAATACTACTGGCTTTGAAGTGTCGAGTCTATTCTTGAGGTTCTTTATTCTCTTTGCTTTCAAGACCATTTTCTCTTGTTTTACAAAATTTTCCCCAACTTCTATGGTTACATTATCCTCAACAAACGTAACAGTTTTGTTGCTACTAACGGCCCTAGTTCTTTTAACCTCCAATATTCCTGATCTGCATCTAAGTCGATTATTTGCTGATTTGTGAGAATTCAAAGGTCTTCGCAAATTATAGTAATTTTACAGAAACCTTAGCTTTATTGATGCGAATGCCGTAAAACACGCATACCATCAATGGTTTTATCTTTTATATACCTTTGTATGCTTGAAGGATTGGAATTGCCAAGAGTGCCACAATTGTAGTAACAAAAATCTGGAAAGACAGGAGTATCACATTGAAGACAAAGTTGAGATTATTGAACTCCCGAATTTTCTCAATAACAGCATGTGGATCTGAGTGCTGGGCACTCAAGTACTCGGACGAGAAGAAAATCCGAAGTTCTGAACAACGGTGCTACAGGCGGGTACTACGTATAAGCTGGACAGAAAGGAAAACAAGTGAAGCAGTACTCCAAAGAATTAATCGTGTAAACAAACTGCTCAATATCATGAATCAACTGTGCCCCACAAATGACGGTGTTCAGGGCATGGAAGACTGGGAGAGATCTTCTCGATAGTGTAAACGCAACGTTGCAACCGTACAGTCTGTCAAATCCTTCCAACGCGCTTTACTAGAAATGATACTGTATGACACTGTTTGGTGATAAAAGGTTGTCCGTTGATTTTAATACAGAAATTCTTAAGGCAACTCTAAAATACATATATGCAACACAATGTTTTGAAAATTTAATGCTGCAACTAATACTTAGCTGCTGCAACATGTAAGGAGGATTTGCTTCTTTTATTGTTGAGCAGTTACGTGTATTGTCTGGTTTTCTCTTTTGTGTTTCATTTATGTCATNGATCTTCTCGATAGTGTAAACGCAACGTTGCAACCGTACAGTCTGTCAAATCCTTCCAACGCGCTTTACTAGAAATGATACTGTATGACACTGTTTGGTGATAAAAGGTTGTCCGTTGATTTTAATACAGAAATTCTTAAGGCAACTCTAAAATACATATATGCAACACAATGTTTTGAAAATTTAATGCTGCAACTAATACTTAGCTGCTGCAACATGTAAGGAGGATTTGCTTCTTTTATTGTTGAGCAGTTACGTGTATTGTCTGGTTTTCTCTTTTGTGTTTCATTTATGTCATGGCCGCAGGGTAGACACAGCCTTTTGCTCCTTGTGGTATAGGTATAGCAGAATAATTATGTAAGTAGTTTAACTAGAAATATGTCATTGTAACTTTGTATTGGATTATGAAAAAAGATCATAAATGGAAGGAAACTAGCTTTCCTTGGACATAAGCTAAGGGATGACAATTTGGACTAGGGGTTGCTAATGGGTATGGTAATAAGAAACCGAGGAAGGTGAAGACCGAAGACAAGACCTTGACAATTTCAAAGAGATCTACGGGCTAGGTATGGTTGAAGATGAAAGACTGGCGCAGGATCGAGACCATTGGAGAAAGCTGGTGTGGAGGGTCACAGCTGTTCAAGTATGAACATGAACAGTCCGTTGTTGATGATGATGCTTCATGTGTGGTCAATCTGGTTAGCAAAAAGCAATATTTTCAAGAAGAAGACCACTTTTTACTGCTCCTTTAAATCTCCATTCCTCTACTTTATACATTGACAACACGTGCTGTCTTTTACACACCTGAATACTCGTAATAAAATCCTGATTTACACATAAGAAATACAAAATCATAGAAAAACCTGAAATATCTGCCATAATGTCTTTGTTTCTCTTTCATATGGAAACTGTGACGGGTTGCTTGTATGTAAGTCGATTGATGCGCCTAAAATAGAAGAAATTGCATCATCATACATTTGTTCGATCTTCAAATCCTGCAGAAAGAGCTACAACTGTTGAGAGTGTGATGCATGATTAGGCGTGTCAATGCGCGAGAGGATACTTGTAGCCAGGGTTGGAAAAACTGAAAAACGTTCTATGACAGCAGGGTGCTCCAAATAAGGATTCACTTTTTGGCAGGTCATGATAGAAATACGTAGGACATATTTGGAAGATTGGTCAGCTTGGTTTGAAAATGCAAAGAGAAAATTTTGGATTTTCATGCAAAATCGAATCGTCAATTCACTCTTCTCCTCGCATTCCTTTCTTTCTGGAGACCTGAACAAATTTCTGGGACCATTGGTGCCGCGGTGCGCTATTTTTTCCACTCATGTTTGTAGCTTGGTGAAGCGAGGGTATGCTACTTTAGGAAGGTTATGGACGTTGCTTCTGCATATTGTGCAGAAATATGAATGCTATTCCGGACGGAATTGTTATGCATAGTCAAAAGAATGCCAGGAATTTTTCATTAACGAAAATGTTCACATGTTCGCGCAATTAATGGTACGATTTTCTAAGAGAATAATCGCAAATCCCTGATCCCTGACAACGAATAGGTGGAGAAAGGAGATGTTCTTTCTTTCATTTTCTATTTTTGGCTCTGGTATGGTACCCAGGATATCAAATTTTTTATGTATCAATCATGTATCAATGTTAGAACTAAACGACGACAAAATACAATATTCTGTGCTGTCCATAGCAGAAATAGACATGACGTCATCTGGTTCTGGCTATGAACAGTATATGTAACAATTTCTTTAACTACAATCTGAGAGAAAAAATTAAAATGTAAGCACTCTGTTTCATAGCGCCATCCCATTTTGATGGGCGCTAGCATGTGCCAGTTTAGGGTAGGTGAACTATGATGTGAAGATGTGTGCATTGGTAAGACCTGTGCTAAGATGGTTGAGATCTGAGTTACCAACGATTGATGCTATGGTTCACAAAGAGCTTACTTGAACTAAATATAAACATAAGTAAGAGGTCACTGATCGTGAGGTCTGCAAAGAACTCCCAAAAATGTCCACAGGCAAGAAATACTCCCGGCCACAGAACCTGCTACTCCACCGCCAAATACTGAAAACCAGCCACTACCCCAAAAAGCAGAGCGAATGGCGCCCGAACCCCGCAAAAGCTGGAACCACTGCAGGTTCTAAGTCCCACCCACCGAGTTCCGTCGAATGACATTAAGCCTGCAGCACCCGGCAACAAAACGGCAGCCCCACGGCCAAAAGACACTCCCAGCCTACAAAATCCCAGCGAGCACTCTAGTTAAGCTTGTTTGTTGCTTTGATATATGCTGTATGTGCCTCTAAAATCAGTCGATTATCAGTTTCATTAAATGATGGGCTGCAGAAAAGAAACAAATTAAGCGATGCTTTTGAATCAATGCTACTTAAATTCAATTCCAGAAGGTATGAAAGTTGGCCAAGGAGATCATTGCGCATAGGAACAAACAAAGCGCAGTGCAGGAAGAAGTGCGCTTTATCTTCAATTTCAGTATTGCAATTGCACATCAGACTCGGACACTGAAAAATTATATTCAAGTCGAAGCATTTGCAGGATATCAAAACCTGCTCTTCGAGATGTCTCTGTTGATGCCTGTTTGAGAGTACGTCAATAAGAGATGCAGACTTGCAGCCAAGAAAGCTTTTCCTTCTTCAACCGGGTGAGTAAAAAATGGCCCGGCGTTTGGAAGGCTACTGCTCCCTGAATATATAAACACTTACATTTAGCAATATCTGATTGAATTATCAACATGTTCAATTATTTTTAGAATTTTTCCTGGCTGAAATTGGTCATTCTGTTCAGATTTTACAAAGGATTAAAAAAAATCCCCTTCGAAAAACATTCAAAAACGTGCTAAAAGCAATAGCAAGTTTCCGTAATATGTTTACTTTACAGCAATGAATTCAGCACGCTTAAGCACGTGCTATCATATTGGGGGGCTGACAAAGTCTTCTCCTAGTATGAATCACTTATTCAGGGGGTTCCATTCTCATAAGAAGACAAAATATATGAATGCATCAAAGAGTCATTATTGCTAGAAAGGAAAACGAACGGAAATGTTGCTCATCGTTTTGATTCCTTTTTGCAGGTTTTCGAAAGGGGCTTTCAACAGAAAATCTCTCATATTGATGGGAAGGGACGGCTGATTAAATCCGGGTAAATTACTTAACCTAATTGAATACATTGGGAATAAAACAAGACAGTTTTCGATATTATTGCTTTGACGTTCAGGGAGCAGAGTTGTTCCAAACACAGGGTCTTTTTATTGACTCACCAGGTAGGATTTGGGAATACTTTCGATCGAAGTGTCCCGCATTTATAATAGATAACAGTAAGGCTTGAATTAGGACCTCGACAACAATTCATAACAAGAATGATTGTAATCAGCTGATTGCCTGATATGTCCTTGGAAATTCAAAACTCTTCACTCTTTTCTGGTGAGGTCAATTATTGTGCTCATGCTGTAGCGTGCCGTAACACATTGTTCGAGACGAAAAGGTGATTAAAACGAAACGAGAGCGTTCATCTGCCTCCCAATGGCTGCTGAAAAAGGCTAAAAATTTGCATCCGGAATCAACACTTTAGCGTAGATGCAGTTGATTTCGATTACAAAAAATTGCGAAGAATTTATGTAAATCAACTGATAACATACAATTTCTCAATTGGTACGAAGATGTGAAATTTGTTCGCAGAGTTTCCTAACAATGCAAATTGTCCGTTAGCCCCTTTCACGGTTCTTTAGTAAGAAGTTCAATTCAACAAACCGGTGCCAAGTTACAAGAAACACTAATATAAGAAATGGAACGCCCTCAAACGGACTCAAAACGATTAGGCTATAAATCATTTATCATATCTTCAATACCAATGACTATACGTTATCCTTTTGAGTCATATTTTGACGAAAGCTCAGAGGATAATCGGGCTAAACTAGGGTAATTTTTAGGCACGTAGCACAAGTGAGTGATGTATTGCGTAAAGCTTTTCTTAGTTACTTGATAAAGAGTGATCAAGTGAGTTTAAAAGACGATTTGCAAGCAGAATGACGCAGATATATCATTGCCATGAATGCTTGGTTTATATGGCGATGAAAACACCATTGTTAGTTATCCTGCTAAACGAAAACAGTTTTATCGTCGAAGAGATCTTGATGAATTAGTTTGAAACCTAACTGTCGATTTATGACGAAATCATGACGTCATAATCTCTTCAGGGAAAATTCGTTCCCGTTGTTATATCTTTGTGACCGACTTTATGAAGAAAAGCTCTCAAGTCATTTCACTGTGCGATCACGAGCTTCCAAAATCTTTGGTTTTCCTCAAAATCATTGAATTGAATAATGAGGATGAAGCTGCCCTTTTCAGGACTAAGCAGTGGGATCGCAGAAGGAGATAAGTCCTAATGGAGTCTGCGACCCATTGTGATGACGCTTAAGTGGTGTTGGCGAGGCTTGAACCCCGTCCGCCTCGCTGTTCTGGCAGCATACTGCGTGCTAGAGAGAGGCGAAAGAGAAAGTAGCGTTAAGGGCCTTTAGTATAATTCTAGAGGGAGAAGGTAAAATCAATTGATATTTTTACGTTTGAACTGATGACCGTGTGAGAAGTAGGAAACACAAATAAATTGGGCTGATGTTCCACAGCTCACAAGGTACCAGTAAGATAAGGGCTGGCATGAGACACTGTTAACAACCTTGGAATCGCTACTTTGCAGTTATTTGTATCTCAGTTCCATTCGTTCTCAGTCAGTTCCGAATGAAAGTCAAAGGCTCTCTGAACTGTATCTGTTACGAAGAAAGTCCATTCCGACATAAGTCAAGATAATTACCGGTTGCAAGATAACAACGAAAAGAAACCATGGACTGAAAAGTTCAAGACGATCATAGGGATTCATAGGCTGAAAATTGCAGTTTAACGCCTTGCCTTATATTTGCAATTTAACCCCTAACCCAGCAATTTTTCTTGGCCAACGCATAATGGGTGTCTTGCTCCTATGTGCAGATGTAAATATAACGTACCAAGACTTAGAATTCTGGGCCTCTACTTAGGAAACAAAGAAGTCCTAAACAAGCATTATGTACGAGGAGCACTAAAATAAACTTCAAATTTTCGACATTTACTCAAAATTCAAGCCAAGTGGTCAATCTCCTAATAAATCATCTTTATCTTTCTTTAACATATTTTGTGACATGAACACTTATGCAATGGATGCAAAAAGCAGAATAATACTGAAAAAAGGTCCCAAGGGTTTGGTCATAGGACTTGAACTGCTAATAGACAAACGTTTGCCAAATAGCTCTGTTGCAAGGAAATTCTCTATTTCTTGCATTTGTAAAAACACTTAGCTATATTAAACTTAGAATAAGAGCTGCGTTGTTCATTCATTGAAGACAACTTTGAATGCTATTTGAGTCCCAAGGCAAACGGTTTTGTTGTAGTTGGTATTCAAAGAGTGAAATTCCCTATGGGGCAACTCTAAACAAAGTAACAAAACTTACTTTTCAACGTTTTGCGAAATGACAGATTTCGTTGGGCAGGATTTGGGTCCTTGGGACGGCCTGAAGATTTTCTTCTCACCAGCATTGCCTGTTCGGAATGCATTCTTGATAACGACGTATGGATCCTCAGAATGCGAGGGGTATGAATGAAAGCAACCAGCTTTTGAGCCACCAATCTGAAAAATATTAGAAGATAAATCTTCATTAAAAGATTGATGGCTGGCATGGGTACAGTAAAAACCCAGATATAAGAAACACATCTTTTCAGACCAGGCAGTACAGTTTCTTATAAAGGAATAAATTTTGAAAAACAGCCTGACGAGTCTCTTGTAAGAAACCCTGATGAAAATAGCATGACCAACCTGGAAAGGCGAAAACTCCAATATTGATAATAAATGCTCAAAACTCAATGAAAAAGGGCACACTGACATGAATTTCAATCGATATTGTAGGGTACTGGAAATTGTAACCCAACGCCTCAAAAAATTGCAAAATAAGCATNTTGAATGCTATTTGAGTCCCAAGGCAAACGGTTTTGTTGTAGTTGGTATTCAAAGAGTGAAATTCCCTATGGGGCAACTCTAAACAAAGTAACAAAACTTACTTTTCAACATTTTGCGAAATGACAGATTTCGTTGGGCAGGATTTGGGTCCTTGGGACGGCCTGAAGATTTTCTTCTCACCAGCATTGCCTGTTCGGAATGCATTCTTGATAACGACGTATGGATCCTCAGAATGCGAGGGGTATGAATGAAAGCAACCAGCTTTTGAGCCACCAATCTGAAAAATATTAGAAGATAAATCTTCATTAAAAGATTGATGCCTGGCATAGGTACAGTAAAAACCCAGATATAAGAAACATATCTTTTCAGACCAGGCCGTACAGTTTCTTATAAAGGAATAAATTTTGAAAAACAGCCTGACGAGTCTCTTGTAAGAAACCCTGATGAAAATAGCATGACCAACCTGGAAAGGCGAAAACTCCAATATTGATAATAAATGCTCAAAACTCAATGAAAAAGGGCACACTGACATGAATTTCAATCAATATTGTAGGGTACTGGAAATTGTAACCCAACGCCTCAAAAAAATTGCAAAATAAGCATCTGAAGGTCAAACAAATTCTTCCATTTATTTTATTTCACAAGTTTTTGTCCTAAAATGAGAACTTATAAGAAAATGGACAAAAGTCAGGCTCACCAGTTTCTTATATTTTGGTACATGAATTTAAAAAAGTCAGCAAGCAGTTTCTTATAATTGTGTTTCTTATATGCAGCTTTTAATTGCACCAAACGTATCCAAGAAATGATCAGCAGTCGCAATATTCTCTTCGCAACAGTTCAGTTCAGTTCAGTTTTCATTGACAAATATACCTAAATACATTTCAACAATAATACATTACCTAACTTAAAATAAATAATACAATAATACATGCTACAAGATGTGATCGGTAGAATAGGAGCAAGGACAGAACAATGTCAATCGAGCTTCTATCCTAATTGCTTATCTGAATGGAACAATTTGAGTCCGAGATTAGACTTGCATCCTCAGTTGCTGTTTTAAGAAAAATTACTTGCAATAATCCGCCCCACCCTGGAAAATCCGTCTTTGATACTCGCAACCCAATAGACCTTTTCCGTCTTACTTAACTTAGGGTTGATCTCAGTAAATTGAAGTTGCATAAATTCAAACACGATTCTAGGGATACTTTAAAGCCAATGTGCCCCACAAAAGATGGCATTGAGGTCACTGAACACTTTTTGCTGCTCTGCCCTTCTTTTGATATGCAAAATGCAAAACGCAAATGCAAAAAGGCCATAATTCCAAAAATAATGATGACATCAAAGATGATCGGTCTAGAATCATGGCAAATGAACCAAGGCTCCCTTTCAGCAATAGAGTTGAAAGAATGGGACAATAACATTTTCCACGATCAATTTTAAAGTTTTTGCTAAGATTTGATACCTATGTTTTAAAGGGGCTGTGCAACCTGTGCTCTCTGCGTGGCTCTGCGTGTCAAATCATGGAATGTGCTTAGGCTAAGCACAACATAGCTAATGGCGATTTTGCGCAGAGAATAGTAATCCAAAGTATCTGCGACAATCTTGGTGATCGAAGCTTTTTCTAACGCCGAATATTTGAAAGTTTTAATAGATATCAAAAGTTCCATCATATTTCATTCACAAAAACGAGAAAACACTGCAATGGAACTGGCCGCCATTAAAACCCAACCTTTAGTCACGTGCGCAGGTTGCTCTGTGCTTTCCGATTGTCTACAAAAATCTTGAACAGCCCCTTTAAAGTCAATCTGGAATATATCAGGCGAGTACAAAAAGACACTTGCCATTTAAACAGCTATTCCTCCATGTATATCAAGACAATACTATTGACAAAGAGCCATGTTTAATAGCAGGCATGTTTAATTAGAATTACAATTTACCTAGTTTAACTCATAAACTTCTTTCGAAATTTTTTTCTAGCATGAAGTTTCCCGTTCATACTTTGTTATGATACATGAGAATCCATGTCACAGAAGTCAACAGCTCAGGCTAAAAGCTAAAGGCTTTGGTATGTAGGTGGAGGCAAATATGGACTTTCAAGATAAATATGTCAACTCTCGATGCACCAATATAAAGAAACAAGGCATCCATCTTCAAGTTAACTATCAAGGAATAGTTTAAGGATATTTCCGATTGATTCTGGCTAAAATTTTAGCGCTAGCCCCAATAAAATCTGTTACCTTTTTTGGGACACCCGGGAGTCCAATATATATAAATATTGTCAACCTATTACCGGGTGTCTCAAAAAAAGTACTCCCGTTTGAAAAATTACCAAAATTTGATTACACAGCCAATCTTCAATTTTCTTTTTTTGTCAAGTAGATCAAGGACAAAATTCTTTTCCAAGACATAGCTGATCTTTCAAATGGTTTTAAAATGAGAAAATTTAGCTCTTTTTAGGGCTACCTGGTTTAGAATCATACTGCAAAAAAGCACTGAAGATTGCCAAATCAATTTCTTTGTGCTTGTAAAACTTCTAGTTCGGTCATAAATGACAGGAATAAATGCGCACTATCATTGGAAATTTCAAGGATGATGAAACATCTGAAAATTTAGACTCTTAGGCAAGATTGAGTATTCTGCTTAAAACTATAGTTTTTTCAAGGTTTTTCAAGGTGTAAATTTTCTACCTTGCTGTATCAAAAGCAAACATTTTATCATCTGTGAATATTTTTGGGTCTTTGAAAAAGCCAGTCAACAAGAAAATTTCATTAAAGGTTTGATAATCAAGTTTTGGTGATTTTTTTAACAGGAGTACTTTTTTTAGGACACCCGGTAGTTAAAAGAAAGTTTTAAGAAAAAGATGAGAATAACGCTTTCCTGAAACAAAATCAATTCAGTACTAATTCAATTCAATAATACTCACTTCTTTTCCTGGTGAACTCTGTTTAAAAGGTTTCAAATCCCTTTTATCAGATTTTGGCTCCCTGAGTGGTGGCAGCCCTGAAACGGATGAGGATATGTTGTCAATAATGTAGCTATAAAACGTTCACTAAGGCGCGCCCCCCACCCCCTTGTCATGACGCTCAAATGCCGCTGGTGAGGCTTGAAACCCGTCCGCCTGGCTGTTCTGGCTGCATACTGCGTGCTGGAGAGAGGCGAAAGAGAAAGTAGCGCTAAGGGCATTTAGTATAGTTCTAGAGGGAGAAGGTAAAATCAATTGATATTCTTACGTTTGAACTGATGAACGTGTGAGAAATAGGAGGGCTGATGTTCCACAGCTCACAAGGTACCAGTAAGATAAGGGCTGGCACGAGACACTGTTCACAACCTTGGGATCACTACTTTGCAGTTACTTCTGTCTCAGTTCTATTCTCAGTTCCATTAATCCACGAGAAGTTTGCAGGGTGGAGATAGAAAGCAGCTATGGCCCCAACAAGCACAGCTTCTTATACAGGTGGGCCAACTATAGGGGTCCAAGTGTACCTATGCTTGTTTATGAAATATCTGAGAAAGGGGGTAAAATTTCCGATAATTTTAGGACAGAGAAGCCAGAAAATGGCGTGATGTTTTTGAAAATTTCTTAGATTTTCATACATAGGGTGAAAATATTCTTCACATGTTAGATGATAAAAAACCAGAAACCAATAACAACTTGAACATCAATTATAGTTTGGCGATGATTTTATTCTCTTAAAGAAACTTTTAGAGAAACTTTTCCACTGGTTACTTTTCTTTCCACTTTTTCGAGCTACTTTTCTTTCCACTTTTTTGAGCTGACATCTAATATGAACGATACTTTAAACAGTGTTTCTTTTTTCCTCGGGGTAGACACAGTCTTTTGCTTCACAGGGTTATCATCCTGGTAGTATTGTAGAATAATTCTTGTAAGTAGTGTAGGTCGTAATACGTATCTGTAACATTTTATTGGATTAAAAATTAAAAAATTAATAAATTATTCTCTTACATGCGTTACACCACTGCACTATTTTCTTACCTAAGAATTCTTTCATCAATCCTGCTTTTAATTTTAGTATTTTCATACCTCTGAAGAAGTAGGATTGCGAGGTCAAAGCATTATATAGGCCTTGGTATGTTTATCCAGATATTTTTCATCACCTTGCTTCATTAGTTCCATCCTATATATTTGTGAGAGAAATCTTGGAGAAATGGGCAATATTTTCAATAACTTTCAGAGAAAAGCCTGCAAAGGAGTTGATTTTTCAACCAAAATCAGAGAAAAGGGTCAACTTGAAAAGACACAAGACAAGCATCGTTGGACCTCAGAGTTAACCGACACTGTACTTACCTCGATCAGCTTTGTATGGATTTCCATCAAAATATTCCTTAGGGTGAAGGTTCAGCTTGAAGGCACCTCCTTTTAACTTGCTCTTACTGTCAACTTGATTTTTCTATGAAGGAAAAATATTTGTTTTATCAGCAGTCTGATACATCATGATCTTTTCCTGTAATATATATTGCCTATTTTAATAGTTCTTTCTTTCCTAAATTGTAAATTTTAGATATGCAATAAAGAAGGCCTTAATTAGCTGTAAATTAGCAATCTTTGATTCTTGCCTATGTAAATAAAGTATTGATAATGATGATGATGATGATATCATCATATAAGAGATGATCAAATCAATTAGCTGTCAATCTACAAGGTAACCCAAGAAGTCGCCAACAGCTGATTACTGTATCACAGTGGGGCCAGGGGTAAAAATATGATGCCAACAATGAAATTTAAGCAACAGTACATCGTTATACCTGGTGCCCAACGTGATATATTGCCTTTTGCCGTTATCATTTCTTATCATTTTTACACGGTAGCCCTATCAGTAGAGAAGATTGCTTTACAGGGGACCGTGTCAAACTTTACAATACAATTGATTAAAAAGAAATTGAGTAAAAGTTACATCTATGTTTACTGTATACAAAATGAAATATAAATAGATTTAGGCCGAGAAAGGCAAATTACTGTTCAGCCTACTTTTCAAAATGCCAAGGGAATGTGCTTGTTTGACATCACAAGGCAATTTATTCCAGGTCTTTGCACCCCGGAAAGATGTAGCTTCCTGCCCACTGAAAGTTTTCATCCTTGGAAGAAAGACATCGGCAGTGGCATTGTGCAAATTCATATTGATTTCATGCTCAGAATTTGTCTTAAAAAAGTTTGAAAGATAGCCGGGCGCAAGAGCTGAAAATGCGCTGTACGTAATAGTAGCTGTCATACGCTCTTTTCAATAGGTAAGAGATCAAGTCGGTACAAATACTGTGATATGAGATTGGGATTACAAAACATAGAGTGGTGTCGCCCCTTATGCCCACGTCATCGCAAACTTTTGAATTGGATCCTCCTCGAGATCCTCAAAGAAATATTAATGAAAAGCCAAGTAATGAATATCACCAACATATCACCAACTAATGAAGTTGTCAAAAAGACAAAATATGTTGACTGCTCTTTGGATTGGAAAGAACAAATCAAAGCAGTCTCTACCAAGGTCTAAAGGGCAGTTGGTTTTTTGAAACATACAAAGTCTTTTGTACCGAAAGAAACTTTGTAAACGCTCTACAGAGGTATTACTGAGCCACATTTTCGATACTGTTGTTCTGTTTGGGGCTACGCCGGTTTGACTGAAATTAGTCACTTGCAAAGACTTCAAAACCGTGCTGCTAGGAGTATTACGAATAGCAGCTTTGCCCCAAGTAGACCTCCAATCGAAGGGCTGGGACGGAAGACCGTTGGTGAACTGGTTACGGATGAATCTAAGACAATGGTTTCCAAGTCCCTGAATGAGCTGGCTCCACAATACCTCTGTGACCTCTTCTCCCGCCATTCGCAATGCTCATCATATAGCCTTCGTAATACGGGGACCGACTTGAAATTACAGATGGAAATGTCATTAAATGGCCAGAGATGTTTCTCGTATAGAGGTGCACAACTGTGGAATAGCCTCTCAGCCGAGTTAAAGCAGGCATCCTCTCTGTATAGTTTTAAGAAAACTATTTAAAACAGAGGTTTCTTTCTTTTGATTGTAAATTCTTCAATATCATTTTACATTTGTTTTGAATATTGTAAATAGGGTTTTATAGTTTAATTTGAGTACTTTTTAGATGTTAATTATTGTTTTATCGGAGGGCCCCTTGAAAACCAGCTTCTGCTGAAGGGCAACCCTCCTTAAAGAAATGAAAAAATACCTCAGTGTTTAAGTTTTTCAAAGATTCTACATACTGATTTCATACGATTTTGAAGATGGAGGTAAAATCGGCATTTGAGTGTCGCCCATTATGGCCGACAGGCAAACAAATTACACTACTCTAGAGGTGAAAAATCATAATATGAAATTATTGAGTATTTATAACGCAAAAATTTCAGAGACTTGACCTAAACTTCGAGTTATGCCTTGTAAATCCTGCCTTATTGTTCACCGAATTTGACGCTCTTTGGTGCAAATTCTGCATTTTAAGAATTTTAGGCGACTGGAAACTTCCGTGGTAAATTGATGGGCTGAATGGGTGACGAAAATCGAAAATGGTAGCTCTCAGAGGGCTCTCAGACTTGATTACCTCAAGTCGAAATTACTTTGCTTCGGTTTCACTGTAAATTTTCTCTGAAGGGATAGGGTTTCTTTAGAAATCGATTTGAGCGATTTGATTTGATTTTATCTCTTTCACCCATGGTAGCCCCTCAGTTAGAATAACCTATTTACAGGGGCCATGCTAGAAACTTACAATAAATGATAATTTACAATCAATACAATTTTTCATACATAACTAAACCAAATTGCAAATGGTCATAGATAAACAAAAGGAAATGAAAAGAACTTTTGATGTTCATTTTTGCACCTTCTTTTTAAATGCTCTCAGGGTTGAAGAATTTCTAACTTCAGTGCCAACACTGTTCCAAAGTTCGGCGCCTCGGTACGAGAAGCATCTCTGCCCCCCCTGCCGATTTTAATAATGGCAACCTAAGGTTGACTTCAGCGTTCCTAAGAGAACGAGCAGTAGAGTTGTTGACTCTCGTGAACATGTTTTTCATATAAGAAGGCACGTCACCATTAAGGGATATTAAGGGATCTGAAAACCATTTTCTGAGCTTCCAAATCAATCAGCTCCCTGACAGTGGCTCATTTAAGCTCCCGAATAACTGGTAAAGCGGTCGCATCCGGACTGTTGGTGACGAGTTTTGCAGCCCGATTTTGAAGTTTCTGCAATTTTTCAATGACAGTCAC
>REGL01001093.1:59859-70053 GCA_004194395.1 Aurelia aurita complex sp. Pacific | reverse complement strand
GGCGCCTCGGTACGAGAAGCATCTCTGCCCCCTTGCCGATTTTAATATGCAACCCAAGGTTGACTTCAGCGTTCCTAAGAGAACCAGCAGTAGAGTTGTTGACTCTCGTGAACATGTTTTTCATATAAGAAGGCACGTCACCATTAAGGGATCTGAAAACCATTTTCTGAGCTTCCAAATCAATCAGCTCCCTGACAGTGGCTCATTTAAGCGCCCGAATAACTGGTAAAGCGGTCGCATCTGGACTGTTGGTGACGAGTTTTGCAGCCCGATTTGGAAGTTTCTGCAATTTTTCAATGATAGTCACTCTAGCATTTCCCCAGACAGGACAACAATATCTAAAGTACAGCTCCACTAAACTCTTCTACATAGTCTTGACAGTTGAAATCAGAAGGTACTGCCTTGCATAACGAAATACGCCAATAACTCTAGAGATCTTATCAGTTAATAGGCCAATTGAGATGTGATGTCCATTCAAGTTGATGGTGAACCTGAACACCAAAAGTATTTGACCTCCTTTACCAACTCAAGTAAAGTTGGATTTAAAAAAATTCAAATTGCAAAGTGCTGAGTGAAAGAAAATTAAAAAGGAATGTAAGTGGGAACATGAAATTGACAAAAAAAAACCGGTTGGGTTTCAATGAACTGAAGGGACTGAAACTTTAGTTGAGGTCAATTATGATAAAACTGATGTCAGCGAAGATTTCCAGTTGCAATTTAGTAATTGTAATATTGTTTAATAATAGCTCTTGAGGGAGATTGTGCGAGGAGATCCATTGATTGAGGGCTTTATAAGACTCAAAAGTGCCTGCATTTGTTTCAATGGTTTTGTCTGCCATTGCATTTTCAAATCCAGGTGCAGCGCTGAATTGTTGGCTCGATTTGATCAAAGATTAGATGACTCTTTTGAAAATAGCAAGTAACTTGAAAGAGAGTAAATCGATTTAAAAATACAATTTTCTATGAAGACTAACAATAGTTACAGCGTTTCGTGTTACAATGATTTGTTTCTTTCTGCCATTGATGACAAAATTAAAAGCTAAATATACACAAAAAAGATCTGGTAATCATTAGCACTTTTTGCAGCATGATTCAAAATACAGTAAGGCAACAATAAAAAGAAGCTAAATTAAAAAAAGGTAAATTTAACAACACCCTGCTAATTTGAAAATCAATTGCCCGACCTGAGCTATATATGTCAGGGAAACTAATTTGGAAAAAACTCTGAATAAAACAACTTGCAAAAGAAGAAATTTGAAGATCGGCTTTGTGATCCAAATTTTGGTGATTTTTCAAAAAGGAGTTTACTTTTTATTAGGACATGTGGTGGTACCTTGTAGTAAGATATTAAACTTCAATCTTACCCTGAAGAGCTCTTTGGCTTTGTCATATGGTTCAGAAGAATGTGTTGTTGGTTTTCCAATTAGTACATTCACATATCCATAACCTGTGCCATTCTTTGCTGGATTTATGAGAAAGTTTCTTCCTGTTGGAGCAAATGCTTTCTTTGGTCTGATATTTGGACTAAATGCACCAATCGCACCACTGAATGTCCCATAATGGCTTCCAGCTCCAGCTCTAGGAGAAAGAGACAAATCAATGACAGGAAAGTTGATGTTTTGAGAAGAAAAATGCACCTGGGTTAAATGCTAAAAGCAGCTTGGAAGGTGTCATCCCAACTTAATTGGAGTACAATTTCAAGACCTATTTCTTTGAACTGAATGGCTTCAAAGAAAGTTTTAGCAATTTGCTATAATTATATGATTTTTTGTCAGTATTTTATTTTATGTGGGCTAAAAAAGATTTCTAGCTATTTAAAGCTGGGCCCACTATGCATTCCGCACACATCCAGGCATGGGACCCCTAGTTTAACATCCCTTCCAAAGGATGATTGGATTCAGTATTTTCAGACTTTTTTCTTGAATAATTTGAAAAAGAAGGGCTACACTGTAACCCTTTCTTTTTCAAAAATTCAAGAATTCAAGAAAAGAATTTGAAAAAAACTGAAAACCATCGCAATCTCTAAACCTTTTGGTAAAACTTGAAATGATTTTGAGAAAACATTTGTTTATGGCTACAATTTTGGTTTCAAGCTAAAGTCTGTTATTTGATCTGGTTAACAATTTAGAGATTTGATGATGTCACATCCTCAAACAAATTGAAACAAAAGTATGCTGTAATTTCAAAAGTTACTACAGGTTTCTGCAAAGTCCAATGGTAAAATTACAGATAAGGAATTAAAGTTTCTTTCAAGTCATATTCTACACTCATTTTTCACATTGATTTAAAACTTTGGAATCTATGCTGATACATTGGTATTTCATGGGATGAAAATGTACAACATGCTTCCTGGGATGAAAATGTACAACATGCTGAGGGAAATATTGAACATATTGAAATGAAAAGTGAGTTACTTACACTTGTTTTCCTGGTTGACTTGGCACAAAAGCTTTCCCTATATTCCTGTTTAATTGCTTTATTCTGTCTTGCCTCCTTCTACTTACTGGGTCAGCATATGATTCTCCTTCCATCACTCTTACAAATTTTTTATCAAAGTAGCCACCCTGATGGGCACTTTTGGTCTTTGACCCACCAGGCAGAATTTGCCTGCCTTTATTAGCAGCAGTGTTGAAGAATTCTGGAAAAAATTGCAGTGAACAGGATGAGAAAATTGTTCCTTCAACAGCGTTGATTTTTGCAACAGATGACTCAAAGAAGTTTCCCCCTTTTCAAAAAACTTAGTAACATAAAAGTTAGTTATGCAGAAGATCCAGAAAATGGCCTAGAACATATGATCAAAAGAATCTCAAAATGAAAGAAACACAAATTGCCAGGTTTCCAGACTGCTATTTATGTCGTGCGCGAGGAAGATCTTCGGTGTGCAATTTCATGTATAAGGAAGGAAGAACAATAGAACCATTCTTGTTAAAACAATAGCCAGGCTCACATCTTCCGTGCGCACTTTGCAAACTTATCAGTCTGACCAGGTTTACTGTCTTTTTCATAAGGAGTACTCCTTTTTCATAGCAATGAAGGTGAAGGTGCAGTTGAAGTTGCGTTTTTCAGCGCCAAGCGCTGGGATCACAGAAATAGAGCAGACCTAATCGAGTCCGTGACCCCTTGTCATGGCGCTCAAGTGGTGGGGTCCTACTGGGTATCGAACCCACTCCGCCTGACTATTCTGGCTGCAAAGTCAGAGAATTACACCACTGCGCCACAACACCTTCATGAATAGGATCAATGAATAGGATCATAATTTTTATTAATAGGCAAAGCGCTGCAACACAACAAATATGTCAATGTGTGAATTTTTAAAGAATACTATATATGTTGCCAATATTAAATAAATTTCAAGTTTCTGTAAAGAAACTATTCATTTTAAGAAAGAAAGTCCTATCATTCATGTTTTTACTTATCATCACTTGTTCCCTGTATCATATTACTTGGAAGGTACTTGAGTAATGTCTAAACATTGGAATGGCTTCAAACAATTTCGTTTTGTAATGTTCATGCAGCTAGTAACATGAAGATTAGGATGTCTAACTTCATCCACGTTTGTATGTAGTCATGTTCCATTTTTGCATTAATTCATTTTGTTGATATGGTTATCAAGCAGTGCTGCTAGAAATACCTAGAATACTGCAGAATCATCCCAGCAGGCAGAGGGATATACCATCCCTCATACATTTAAAAACAAACGTAAATATAGGTGAAGCTTTCATGACCATTTCTTTTCCATTCTACACACGACAGGAAGTGGAGAGAGATTTGAGCAGAGATGGGCCTAAAAACCGTGATCAAATTCGTCTTCACAAATCAACCACAAACGGCAAATATGAAAGAAAGACATATACTTACTGCTATTTGGTGCTGTGTATGGATCACCAATGGATATATAACCCATCTCACTAAATAACCCAATTCGGTTCAAATCGTTTCTTTCCCCCATGGTTTCCTCGTCTTATTTCTCTTCGCCAACCTTCCTGACTGCTCTCCTCAATCAGAAGCGTGTCCTGTTACCATGGTCACAAATGCTCCTACGTTGCATGCTCCTTCGCAGTAAATTGCACATGGAAGAACAACAAACTTACAAATCAGCCAAGAAACTGTTTTATTTGGTCAAGGAATCGCGTAACAATGGGTTTGTTATTGAACAATGTCTGGACAGAGGCATGGTTCCATAAAATTCGCTCTGAAAAGTTCACAAAGTCACAGAAGATCCCTGACTATGTAAACAGTAAGAACTCATGCGACTTCTGGAAATCTCTCAGAGATACAATTATAAAGATTTCAGAGGCGGATCTAGGAAAAATTCTGACCGGGAGGGGGGCTGGGAAAATTTTGGTGACCACGCCCTTTAGCTGGTAACCACGCCCTTTGGTGACTACGCCACAGTACACGAGTACTATCCACCAGAAACGTCAAAATAACCAAGCCAAGAAATAAAGAATATTCTGACTCGTACAAAAATCATAGGAAAAAGTAAAAGCAAAAAATTATTTAATATTTAATACCATACTATGTATTACTGTTTAGTTTCTTTGAGTAGTGTAGTTTAGATGACCATCAGCAGTGGCGGCGCCAGCTCCAAAAGAGTCGAAAGACGTTGGGGGGATTCTGACGTAATTTTTCAGCCTAAAGGTATATGCAACTAATTCTATGTCATTTTTCTTGGACAATTTTTGCAGACTCTTGGAATCTGGGGGGACGTGTCCCCCAATCCCCCCGTGGCACCACCATTATGACCATGTATCACTGGATATTGTGTCTATATGAAAAGATAGTTGTCTGGAAATCAAGGCCACAGCCATTGATGGCAAAATGTTGTAAACAAATAAATTCTGTCCTGATTATCTAAAACTTTAGTCTGGGTAAAGTTTTCAGTTTCTCGTAAACCATAGGTCCTGGGGGGGGGGGCACTTGGCACCTGATGTGTTATCATGTTCGTACAAAAAACGTGCGAAGGGGTGCCTTTCTTGAAAGGAAAAACGGGCCTGGCTTAGGAGTGCAAATTCGACCATAATTTTACAAAGGGTGTATTTTTTTGTATTTGATAAATTCAAACTCCTCTGCAATGATATTCTAATCAAAATTTCTACAACAGAATTTGTCACTAGTCAAAGAACTTAACAAACCACCACAAGATGGGGTAGAAATTTAGGAGTAGCTTCCTCCTCCTCAAATCACACCAGCAATACTAGCAATTTCAGTAACTGATTTCTCAGCGACTAGGCACTAGGGTACCTGAACTTGAGAAGCTTTATTTAAAACGGGAAAGGGTGTTTCCTCAAGAAAAATTTTCGCGATTTAGGGTGCATATGTCAAGCCTTTGTACGAGCATGATACTATAGGAAAATATAGGAGTGGGCCCCCGGGCCATACATGTACTTCAACACTTCAACTGAACGTAGAAACGTTTAGCAAAATTTGGTAAAAGATAGGAATTTAAATGTGTCTTCAAACAAAAGTTTCTTCAAATACGGCGCAAACATAACTCCGTTCTAATGCCCCAGGGGGGGGGGACTCCCTATTGTATGTGACAGGGTGGTCAGACATAAAATAGTTTTGAAAAACCAAAAAATATATACCCCAAAAATATAACTCATTGCTTCATACCAAATAAAAACTAGAGGTTTTACAGCTTTTTCAGCAACTGTCCTGCAATATTTTGGTGAACATTCAGCTTAGCACTCACCTTGTCACATTTTTTCACCAGCAACCCCAAAAATACACCGATAACGCACCAAATAGCGTACCCGAAGGCTTACTAGACAGCGTTTCTCAAACCCAATAAGGTCTGACCTACTAATAGGGAGTCCCCTGGGTCTAAGGCGCAGGATTAAGTCATCGCAGGGGCCCCGTTCACATTGATACAGTTTCAGGTGAAAACGCATACATTTGGTAACAGCGAACCGAGGGGACAACGCTTTTCAAATGCTTTTCAAACACAAAACGCTTTTCAAAGCGGAGATACTTGAGGATGCATACGAACCACGCCGGTTTGGACAGCAAAAACGACCTATAACGGAGAATTTCGAAAACGCTAAAACAATAATGGCACGTGCCTCATTGCGCGTCCTTAGCTGTTATACGTAGAAATAGGGTCACCTAATGGCTGGTTGGTTCCCACTGCAAGATGAACGATCGTTGCTATCATCGTTGCCAATTTTGCAAACGAAAGTAAAGCCTGACTTTTACGACCACTGTGAACCCATAGCCATGTGAATCAGACTTCACAGTCGAAGGTCATCCCCAGTGCAAGCAGAAATTTCACCGATTTGTGGGATGATTGAAAATAAAGGCCCTAAGCAACCTTCGTTAAAACGCAAGTGCTTTTTTTGGTACTGCAATTATGCTCGTTATAATACCCGTTCATCTTCAAATCAACAGTGTACATCCACGCTAATCATGTGATTCATCATGGGTCCGGTCCATGTAATTAATCACATGATTAGTGTGGATGGTGGATGTACACCATTGATTAGAAGAAGAGGGGTGACAATTCTAGACTTCTTGAAGGAATTCAATACAATTCTATTCTGAACATTTCCTAAAAGCTTCATAAATAAATCTAAATATCAATACATATCTAAAAATGTTCACGCCAAATGAATCATGATTCTACTATTCAGTTTAAAGCCAAAATTTGTAAATTCCTTTATCAAGTCGAATGTCAGGAGCAAATCGCTCCCCAACACTATACAAGGTAACTACTTCATCTCCTTGTACGAGATTATAAATTACAAGAGATAAATTTGCGGTTATTTTCAACATATTGATTATTTCATGGTTATTTTGTGTGATTTTTTCATGACCATCTTCATGATTCTATGTTTATTTTATGATTAGTTTGTAGTTATTCGGGGATGGGCTGACATTTGACTAAATCAAATATCCATTACAGGCGAAAATTCGAAATTACTGCACCAGGCAGGACTCAGGTAGTTTAAGGTATTTCAAGATTATTCAATTGTTTCAAGATTATTTTATTCTTTTTGATTAGTTGTCAATATACTGATAACTTTGATTTGTGATTTTGTCTGCAATTACATCTCGAATAAAGTAGGCCTATTGTTGGATCAATAGTATAATCAATTTTCGATCATTTCTTAAAAAGGTACACGTTTTCAAAAAAAGTACTCCTGTTTGAATAATCAATAATCACCAAAATTTGACGAATTATTTTCCTTGACACAGCTGACTTTGTAACTGATTTGAAAATTAGCAAGTGTAGCTCTTTTTACAGCTGCCTGGTTTTGAATCATACTGCCAAATGCATTGATGATTACCAGATCCATTTCATTGTGCATATTAAAGCTTTTAATTTGGTCATTGATGTCAGAACGAAACATTCACTATCGTATGAGATAGCGAGGATACTAAACAAATTGAAAATTGTGACCCTTTCCTTTGGCACGATTTACGTTTGTCCTTAAAAAGTAAGATCAAAATAAGGTCTTTCAATGTGTAATACCCAGGTGTAGGATAAGAACATTATACCATCTTTGAATATTTTTAGATTTTTGAAAAAGGAAATCAAACGGAAAATTTTATATAGGTTTGATAAGCAATTATTGGTGACTTTTTAAACAAGGGTATCTGTTTTTGGGACAACCGGTAGCTTGCCATTTGATGAAGATTTATAAGCTGGCTACAGGGCCACCTTAAGTTCTACCAGGCCTGAAATATTTACCCAAAATATCTCTCGTGATTTTATATTTTCATTGAAATTCTCAATTACAGTTGGGTTGCGGTTTTTTCTCTGAAACATCCTTTAAAGATTTTTAATTTCGTGGAACTAAATGATGTTGCGATCTTACCTGCTTGACAAAAATCACAGAGCCTGACCAATGGTTACAAAGTTACAGGCTCAAGCAATGTCCGATCTTTTTCCGACCCACGCACAGTGATCCAGGGCACGTAATTAGTGTTCAAAGGCGAAAGTATCAGAATTGTAACAAACTGTTTGATCGTTAACCGTCACCAGAGGTGTATCGAAACACAAACATTTTTCAAATCGGATAATTCAGTGCTGAGAAAACATTATCCTAAAAGTTCTATTAGCGCCCCTCCCTTCTGAAATAAAATTCTAAATAAGCCCCGCTCTCTGTTAGGCCCCCTTACGTTCGTCAAATGTCACGGGTTACCAAAGATTTAAATATTTGCATGTCAATTTTATATGGTTCAGGATAACATGGTGTCGAATTTGCGTATTTAACTCGTGAAACTGTATGGTGATTCCGCAAAGTATGGGAGTAAAAAGCTAAAATCTACCATTTAAATTCTTGTTATTTGGCTTTATGAACAAGCCCCCAACTCTAAAAAGCCGCCTCTCTTTAGCGCCCGTCTGGAACCTCTAAAATCAAATAAGCCCCCCGGGGATTTAACAAATTTCTTGGCTTGCACTCCCTCGATTTTCATGATATTTGTTTTGCTTGACAGATTAAACCTTGCAGAACATATAGTGCAAGGTCGATCGGAAATTTTATTTTGGAATGTGCAAATTTTACGAATTCGTAATGGTAACCAAATATTGAAACGACTGAAACTGAATCAAGAAACGATTCTTCAACGTTGAAAACAAAAACGATCCATATTTCAGAATTCCTGTAAAGCCTATTGCAGAATCAATTTCAACCTATTGATAACACTGCTGCAAAAGGACTAAGTACAGTAAGCTCTAATATAATGTTGACGAATTTGTCACGAAGGCAAG
The DNA here is from genome assembly GCA_004194395.1 of Aurelia aurita complex sp. Pacific. NCBI lineage: Eukaryota > Metazoa > Cnidaria > Scyphozoa > Semaeostomeae > Ulmaridae > Aurelia > Aurelia aurita complex sp. Pacific. The sequence goes on along the minus strand of REGL01001093.1, from coordinate 61,337 downwards.
TGAAGGAGAACTTTTTTCTGGCAAATTCTGTCTATATTTGCCACTGTACAATAGGTTGGGATAGATGTTCAAGGAAGCAAATATTTCCCTCTCACAGTGACAAGGAGGTTAGAGATCAATTCCCTTACCAAAGAAGGTGTATAGTTTTTTGTGTTGACCCAAAGAAAATCTCACAGGCTAGATCATAAATAGGTCTCTGAAGTCAAAAGTAATTGGCAAATACTTTGTATAATAGTTTAGTTGATAGGCTTACGTATCTTTTGAGATGTTGCATCAGCTAATGATTACAATATGAAAAACAAGATTCAAAGAAAAGTTTCAATCCTACATTTCCCATTTAGATTGAAATATTCGCCATCCATTTACAATCAGCATGTTGTGAAAACTCAACGTAGCGATGGATATGAATTGGTATGGGGAAATTTGTTGTTTGCACAATGATTGAACTCTGTTCCCCATTCAGATTTCATGCTCCAAAGCAAATTTGGAATTCGGCTTTTTTCATATCTTCCAAAACATGGACAGAACAATTCGAACAAGGAGAAAATCGTCCAAGAAATGAACAAATTCCCATACTTTTTGAAACTGCTTTTGTGGATAGTAAGCATAACTTAAACTGATCAAGCAACACCTCAGAAGATAGCCGAGCCCTTCAACTACATGCTGATACCTTGTTTGTTTTCACAACGTTTTGCTTTCATGAAACTATGAACGATCTAGCTCGTGAAGCTTTTTTGGGTCACCCGGTAATTCAGTTGCGAAAAATACATTGCTCTATTAGCTTGTTGAAAAGCATTTATTTGAAATTGTGGAGATATGATGAATATTACCTTTTTCGACATTTCACCACACCCTCCACTCCTATCTTTTTTTACTTGAAAATCTTGAAGCTTCAAGATCTTTTTCAGCTAAAATTGCTTTGCTTTGTTTATGATTGTGTGAATAAGATCTCTCCTAATTGCTTCCACAATTTTTTTTGAATCAGTGACAAATGTTTATCAGTATGGTACACGGCAAGCCTCAAAAAATGACATTTTCTTAAATCGAAAAAATACCTTGCAATACGGTATCAGGTCTGTGCGTTTCTTTGGTGCTAAATCTTGGAACAACATTCCAGTTGATATAAAGAGATCGTCATCTGCTTTCAGTTTTAGTCAAAAGCTTAAAGCCTTTTTATTCATGAAGAACTATCAAAGTTGATCCTAAAGTGATAAATATCGCTCTGGTCCCTCGATAAATGATTAAATAAGATTCAAGACCATCTTTGAAAGGGGGTGCTCTCTCCTCGATTAGTTTAGCTATTGAGAGAGCTCCTCCTAAAGAAATTCCCCTGCATGCAACATCTTATGTAATTGTTATTCATTGTATGTTATAAGTATGTTTATGTAATTTGTAGTCATTGTATGTAATTAGTGTTTTTATTGAGATATTGTATGTAGAGGAATTTTAAAATATATGAACTGAACTGAACTGAACTG